>JAIPRM010001534.1:0-37190 GCA_025469315.1 Stegophylla sp. TES_Ste_2020
GAAAAGTTAAAAAAAAAAAAAATTTAGATTCTGAGTGGAGCGAAGAAGCTAATGATTTTATACTGGTGTTTATTTTTTATTTATATTTCTGTGAAAATATTTTCATATATAAATATATGAATAATATATAAATATAAATAATGTTCATATATAAATAATTGTCCAAAATTTTTGACAGAACTTAGCTCTAGATAGTACTTTAAAGAGGTTATTTTTTGAATTTCTGAATATTTTTCCAAATTTTAAAGATAACTACGCAATATTTGGCAAAAATTTTTAAAATTTCTCTTTATCCAAACTTTATGAAAATTTAAAAATAGACAATAACATAAAAAATATTTTGGTAAATTTCTTTTTTTTAATACCTACATGCAATTTATTTACTGTTGTTAATATTGGGATATAAAACTGTCTGAGTAGAATACTGTTTTTTTTTTTGTTTAAATAAAAAAAAAATTGAATAAATTGACTCTCAGCTAAGAATCTATTGACCTACTGAAGAAACGATTTACCATATTTACATAAATTTGATTTTTATTTTTTTACTTGAAACCAAAAACAATATACCTAGAAACATGAAATTGATCCACATCATACATTTAATACTGTATTAATACACACATATATATATATATAATCATAACCACGGTTGTAGATAATATTGTAGTTGTATTACTATAGTTGTATTGGTTGTAGTTATATTACTATAGTAATAAAAACGACACAAGCGCGAAAAATATTAAAAGCATAATATAGGTAACAATCAAAACAATTACAAAAAAAATAAACATAACCTTAAAATAATGATTTTTGTGTTTACTACACATGGAATTTGGTCTGATAAACCATGCTCAAACGTATTAGACTATTTTGATTCGCACCTGTTTATTCTGAAAATTAAATCTTTGGCATGCATATCAAGTAAATGGTGTAAAGTAAACTATGGATATCGGAATGTGTAAAGTAAAATATGGATACATATGGCGTCACCCACCGACCAAGATGAATTGAACGAGTTATACAAAATTAAATGCTATGAATGAGACATTAATACTCAGTGGAGGGAGGAGGGTTGTATTGTTGTTTGTATCTATTAAACATTAATTAAAATTCATACAATTTATAAGTTTATAACTTACCACTTGTAATGGGTGAACCCATTGTCTCAAATACGCATAATATGACAAAGACAATGCAAACAAAACATTTAATTTTGTTAGCCATGGTAAAACTGAAATTTAACTCTGTAATAATTTTTATATAGGTATTCGGAGAATAACTGTTCCACAGTAGAGGTCTGGACTCTGGTAGACGTGTCGTTCAGTCAGGCGAACAATAAAACACTCATTGCAACCGGATTTGTAACATTTGATATGCTGGCCGTAGATATATATCCATCCCCTCTCTTCTATCAACACACACTCGCACAAACACGCACCTATGCATCAATCGCATGCGAGCACAAACGCGCACACTTATATAGGTATTACACATATAGGTGAATTGTTAAATCAAAAATTGATTTAGGAATAGTTTACTAATTTTTCAGAACGTAATTTTTTTTGGGTTATATGGTCATCCTGGTTTTTCCTCCAACAAAATGGCGGATCAGTTTTTCAGACAACCCTATGCTTCCTATGTAAATCCTTATCAGTGTCCATTCTGATTAATCTATTCTGTGATTCGACAAAGATACAGTGGTAGCAGAGGAAAAATCTCCCAACAGAATATTTATTGATGTCCATTAGCGTACTTAGGAAAAAATATTTGGCCGGGCTAAAATATTTATTTATTGATTTAGCCCCCGTAAAGTACATTAATCTTAAGGAATTTTTACAAAACTCTGGGAGGGTTATGACGGGTTTTGAGGGACTTATATGAAATATATTGTAAAATTTAAATAGAAAAGCCGGACAAACTTCTTACTAAGATAATTTTTCGCTCTTCAGGTTGGATACTCTTGGTGGGTGTGTTGAAAATGGCAAAAATTATTGTTCTTTTTATTAGTAACTTATTTTTCTCTGAGATGTATTTATGAATTATGGAGTAATCAATTTTTGAAAATTTCATTCATCTACAAAAAGTACAAAGAGTACCTAACCCAATGTGCGATGAATATCCATTGTGCAAAGTATATCCGGCTTTCATGTCTATGCATTACTTAAAGATTAATAATTTGTGAATAAATACTCAAAATTTGACAAAAAAAAAAGCAGATACCTACTATATTTTTCTTTAATTAAAATTTTATTACAATTTAAACGCATTATAGAGACAACAATATAAGAAATTTATTTTGTAAAGTTCTTCATATTTGAATAGTGATTTAATGATTATATTAACAAGTTATAAGAAACATAATATTGTAAAGTATAGATAGAAATATCAATGATTAATTCCGCGTGGATGAGTAGTATTACACTCAATTTGAGTGAGCGAAGTGAAGAAACTATTGTTTATTTTTTATTTTTTTTTTCTGTACTTTTTTGTATGGAAATACTTGGTCAATAGTCTTGACCAGCAACTTTTTGAAACAAGATTTGCCACTTAATGTTACTTTAGAGAAGTTATTTTTCGAATTTCTCAATTCCTAGATCAAATCGCTTCAAATTTTTTGAGCAATTCTGAGTGGATCTTCAGATTTTATAAGACAATCTTACTGAAAAATTATAAAGCTTATTAATATCACAAAAAAATGTATTTTGTATTCAACCAGTTTTACATCCTACTATTAACTGTAAACAGAAAAATAAAATTTTAAATGAAAAAAATTGTAAAAAAAAATTACTAAAAAAACCAAAAATTTTCTCATATTGTAAATAGATATAAATTTTCATAAAATTTAAATTAAAAAAAAGATAACTTTTAAGGCATTTTTGCCAAATTTTAAAGGTTTTTAAAACCAAAAAAAAAGAAATAAGTAAAAATAATAATATAAAAAAATAAATAATTAAAAAATATGTATTATTGTTAAAACTCTAACTTTTTCGCTTCTCTCAGAATCTAAAAATTGACTACTTTTTAGTATATGAATTTATTTCTTATAATTATATTATATTATTATAAAACAATGTTTGAATTTTTTAATCATTTTTTAAAAAATTTTCGTAATATATAATGCGCTTCACGATTGCGAGAAAAAAAGCTATATCTGGGGGAGGAGGGTTAAGCTTATTGATGACGCCAATATATATAATATATTTCAAAGTTATAAATTGCAAGTTCAGGGAATATTCTAGATGTCAACGTCTCTTTAATAAAATACAAATATGTCATAAACTAGATTTTTAGCCTAAATTCCAAAAATAATAGTACTAGAAACTTAAAACTATTATTTATTGTCAAAAATAAAGCAGTACAGTCTGTACAAATTTTTTTTTTTTTTTAATGTTCATCTTTTTTTAATTAATATAGAATTTTGGAAGTATAATTCTTTTTTCTAACGAAATTTTAAACACTTGATTTTGTGAATTTAAAATGTTGTTATTTACGTATATTTTCTTCTTATTATAATATTATTCTATTTTTCGTTTTTTTATAGTCTTAACAGCATTAAAAATCGATTAGCACATCTACAAAGTACCACAAATATATATATATATATATGTTTTATTTGCCTAATAATATTTATTTGAAAAAAGAATAAATCATATTTTTTTTTTTTTCATATTTTTAACCAAAGGTTATGTCAAAATTAAAATTACAAAACATATTTTGGACCTCTCCCGAAAAAAGTTCGTTCTAAATACGGATTTGATTGCGAGTAACTGAATACGTGACCAAGTTTCCAACCGGTCCGTTGTCATTATTTACTAATATAATGAGCATTCGAATAAATTCAATAATTTCACCATTTTATGAATTAAAAACGTTTAAACACGATAGGATTGCAACACGAATGGATATTAAGTAATAACTCAATAGCTGATATTTATTACGTGAAACTAGAAAGCATAAAACAACATTTACGAAATTGCATACTGCTCGTAAGGTTCATAATATGAATATTTTAGTATTCATATTTTTCTTATCTATAGTGAATAATTTTCAATGCTTATCTGCTATTATGATTTTCGTTGTTTTAACAATATACAAATTTTTCTGACACTCCGGATAAGCGCGTCTCAGCTGCTCTCATTCAAACAAAAACAAAATCGTATTATTAGTTTGTCCGTTTATAACAATGACAGATACAGAAAAGGGGTGGGCAGTTATTAAACTCCATCTCCCCGAAAAATATTTGATCAGTTATTATATTAATTGCAGAAGTACAAAAAACATACACATAAAAAAGCCGGACATACTTCGGGTGGGATTCTCTTGACGGGTGTATTGAATTTTAAAGAAAAGATAAATCATTTATTCAATAAAACGATTCTGAACGAGGGAAGTTAATAATATAAAAAAAAAATGTTAGAAAAATGTCTAAATTTTTTTTTCATATTTTCAAAATTTTCTTAAACCAAAATCTTTCTTATATGATTTTCTATCTATGTTTAAATTTTCATATAGTTCGGATCAAAAAATGATGGTTTCCGAGTCATTTTTGTCGAATTTTGTGTAGTTTTTTCCAAAAAAAAATTGAAGAATTGAGAAATTCAAAAAATGATCTCTTGAAAGTACAATCTAAAGGCAAATCCGGTTTCAAAAAGTTACTGATCGAAACTTTTGGACAAGTATTTCTATACAAAAAGTTGTACACAGAAAAAAAAATAAATAAAATAAACATCATTGTAAAAACACTAGCTTCTTCACTTCGTTCAGAATCTAAAAGATAAGTAAAATATAGACAAGAAACGTAGTCGCATCACGGGTATTTTTCGCTCCTAAGATCAGATACTTATAGTGGGTATGTACTATGTAGAATTTTAAATAAACGATAAATCATTTCTTCGATAATACTATTCTGAACGAAGGAAATTACTAAATATAAAGAACAATAAAAGTCGTCATTTTCAACACACCTACCAAGAGAATCTGATCCGAGAAGCGAAGAATACCCGTGGTGCGAAGTATATGTCCAAATTTCTTGTCTATACTTCACTTATCATTACTTTACTTATAAATGATTTACTTTAAGTATAGAGAAATTGGAAAAATGACCTCTTTAAAGTATCATCATCTGGGTGTGATTCGGGTTTTAAACAGATACTGATCAAAACTTTTGGACAAGTATTTCTATACAAAAAAGTGTTTACAAAAAGATAAAAAATAAAAAAAATAAACATCATTGTAAAAATATAATATTTTCTAAATTAAGAAAAAGGATTTACAAATGTATAGCATCTACCAGCTACCTACATGTAAAAGAAACGCATTTAACACAAATGTAGAAATAAAATAATAAAGAATTGGACCTAAAACTATTGAATCGAAATTTTTTGTCGAACCAGTGATATATTTTTTACCTACATATATAAACTAGAAGCGTGAAGTTCTAAAGTTTCTCTCATGCAAGGTCTGCTGCATGAAAAATAAAATTATTATTTTCAATAAGAACAAGACATTTTATATCAACGGATCTAAACGAAAAACCAAATGACGACGGTTAACGATCCATTAAATATGACTTCCGATGACACAGAACGTTTATTATACTATGAGTCTATTTGACAAAAAGTTGATTGAGGTGTGATGAAAATAATTGGTATGTTTCTTAGCCCAAATTGGATTGAAGTCTATGCAAAGGTTTAGTTGATTGTTGGTAGATAGATAACTTACTTTCCAAAAAAGATATTTTCAATTTTGGTTTTAATGAAAAATTTGACAATAAAAATTTCATTTTACGTTTCAGTTCGACTGGATTTCAATAATCATGTGGAAATATTATAACGAAGTGATTATCCGTATAGCATTGCAATGTTATAAAATGATGTTCGCGAAGATATTAAATATCAAAATATCATTTTTGTATCGTTACTTAATAAATATTTCGTATTATCGTTTTGTCACGTGGAATGGTGAATTTTCGAGTTTAAGAAAAATATACTCGTCTGTCGTTATTACAATCTCACAACACCCACGACCTGGCGGACCGGTTATTATGAAAGCGCGTACCCTGGTGGAATACATATAATATTCATCAGGTAGCAGCAAACACAGAGGCGGCGGTACAATATGGAAAGAGGGGAGGGGCATTTGGCTCATCTGTAACGTTGAAAATCTGAACTGAATGGTAGAGCCCCTCTCCCCTAAAACAGAAGAAACGTGCAATAATTGCCTGCCCGAGATAACTTCTGATTGAGATTTTTTTGGGTCAAGATAAATGTATTTAGTATATTCGAATTTCCCCTCCCCAATAATTTTTGGATCCGCCAGGAACGGGAGAAGGGGCGGAGTAGTGAAAATATAAAAAGCACCGTATTTATAGACGAACAAGTACGTTATATTGCGATAAAACCGAGCAATCGACCAGTGTGGCAGTAGCTTTCGGGTAAGTGCCGCGAACGGACTCCACGACAGCCGTAACAGAAATTATTCGCGAAAAACCACACACGCACACCGCCGTCGTGACATTAGATCGAAGATGGAATCTGCTCTCGCCAAGTCCGCGGCGCAACGTCGTCAATGGAATTCAGTGGCATTATTGTTATTGTTGACGTTCGCTCTGATATCGACAGTCACGGGGATGCCGCTCGGTGGTCCGAAAAGTAAAAAATTTAGCTTGCATAAAATTTAATTTTAGTTTATTTTTTTTGTTTTTTTTTCCGCACAAATTTCTATATTTATTTTTTTATCTTTATGTAATTATAAATGTATGAATTGATACATTCAAACATCAGTGTTTGGGTTGTTGAAGAGTTACTGTTACGACGTCACATTTACTTATTGTAACTCGTGAAGTAATTTCGTTACAGTTAATTTCAACGTTACGAAAAAGCAATATGTAAATTATTACTTTGTATCGGTAATTTCCTTAATATAACGCGTAACAAACGTTGAAATTTAAAATATTTATTTTAGATTCTTAGTGAAGTGAAGACTTCACTTGTGTCTTTACAATTATATTTCTTTTTTCTCCTATTATGTGAATACTTTTTTGTGTAAAAATTGTTGTCCAAAAGTTACGACCAGCAACATTTTGAATAAGAATTTTGCTCAAAAAGGTACTTTTAAGAGACCATTTTCCGATATTCTCAGTAGTTTTTAAAAATTTTACCATATGGAAAATTTGGTAAAATTAATTCTAATTTGAACCATTCAAAATAACTTTCACTAAAAATTTCGATTGTTCAATTGCATTTGTTACAGTTAGTGTTTTTACAATGTTTATTTTTTATTTATTCTGTGTGCAACTTTTCGTATAGAAATACTTGTCCAAAAGTTTCGATCGATAACTTTTTGAAACCGGATTTGCCTTTGAATTGTACTTTAGAGAGGTTATTTTTTGAATTTCTTAATTCTTCAATTTTTTCTTTTTTGGAAAAAACTACCCAAAATTTGACAAAAACGACTCGGAAACCATCATTTTTTGATCCGAACTTTATGAAAATTTAAACACAGATAGAAAATAATTTAAGAAAGATTTTGGCGCAAGAAATTTTTGAAAATGTGAAAAAAAAATTTGGACATTTTTCTAACATTTTTTTTCTCATTTATTTTTCATATTATTAACTTCCCTCGTTCAGAATCGTTTTGTTGAAGAAACGATTTATCTTTTCTTTAAAATCAAATACACCCGTCAAGAGAATCCCGACCATCGTGCGAAGTATGTCCGGCTTTTCATATTTCCATCAATGGCCGTAACACATAAATATATATATATATATATATATATATATTTATATAATACGTATTTTATGAATTGAAATGTATTAAAATGCAAACTATATTTGCTTCGCAGAACACAGCTGTGGACCGGGCAGGAAATCGCACACGGTGCCGGGCGACCAGAACGAGTTGCGGTTCGCAGGAGGCTCGGGCTTCGGTCAACAATCCGGCCAAGTGGCCGAACGTGCGCAAGGGAAGTTGACGGACGACAAACGACGGATCGTGCCGCAGTCGACGACGGGGACGGGTGCACGGGACCCAGCGAACGCTGAGCAAAACAAAGTTCCTTCCAGCAACAAGTTGGAAACCACCACGGAGAGTCGGTCCGTTATCGGTGCGCCGACGAACGAATGTAAGGATGGCCAGATGAAGAATAAGCTCCGGCAATGCGTGGACGCCAAAGAAGCGCCGGAATGAAGCGAAGTCGAAGTGATGAGGACATCAAGTCGATAACGTAAAAAATTAATCTGTAACCTAATGTATTTTGTAATTTTAAAGTGTCGTTAGAGCGTTTTTCACACTGTATACGTTTTTATTTATTTTTATATTGAAATAATGTTATGTAATATTTTTATATTGAAATATATGTTTTTTTTATATTGAAATTACAATAAGATTTCATTTTGAAAGTAAACCCTCCCCCAAAATATTTTTCGTATATGTGCCTGATTTCATTGTTCATAAAACGAACCTAACCCGAGTATACAAAATGTTAAGTATCTACATTTAAAAACTCAAACTCATACCAAATATAATAATAAACGGTCTGTTTACGTGTAAATACGTCTTTCTACGTTTTATGGTCTGAATGCTCTGAATTCCGACAGTAGTAACGTGTTATGAACTCGCGCGTATACGTCAGCCTGCTATCATCGCTATTCTCATATTAATCATTATTATAATACATTTCGTCAGTTGTAACCTTTCAACAGCCAATATTTTTGCGCAAAGAGGTCGTTTTTGAATTTCTCAATTCTTCATTTTTTTTTTTTTTTAAACTACCCAAAATTTGACAAAAAAGTCTCGTATACTATCATTTTTCGATCAAAACTTTATGAAAATTTAAACATAGATAGACAATAATATGACATACTTCGCACCACGGATATTCATCGCTCTTCAGGTCAGATACTCTTGGTGAATGTATTGAAAATGACAAATATTATTGTTCTTTATATTGTTAACTTCTTTTTTAAATTCATTATTTTTCAAGAATTTGCTTGGAAGCATAATTGTATAATAATAAATTAATGAAATATTAGTACGAGAGTTGTCAGAAAAGTAAAGTACAATTATTTCTTGTTGGCATGTAAGTATAACAGGTTTAAACATTTTTTTTTTCCAACTACCAAATATAATGTATATAAATTAGGTAACTATTTCTTTTGAAAATGTCAACTTGATCATATGAGACTCACTGTGCGCATAAATACATATAAATATTTCTACTTTGATTACCGTATACAGTAAACTGAAAATGAGTCTTAAGTTATTCAATAATTTTTTTCTGAAGTGGCATTCTCTTAGTATTTACAATTTATATAATATTATGTCTTAATAAACATATTGTTTTTGGAAACTTATATTTTTATTATCATTAGTAATTTTATTAAAAAAAAAAATAAAAAATTCGATGAAACATTATTTACTATTTTAGTGACATTATTTTTTATGTTAATATAACTAATAATATAACTGGAGACGAGATTGGATATTATTTTCGATAATAAGATGAGATATTTTTATTTTTTATGTGTCTTATGTTATTATTCCTAGTAGATATTATCGTTTTTGAATTATAACTAAAAATATAGTCATAAAAATACTTAATGCACTGCAAATAATCCATTAATGCGATATTAAAAACGATGATAACAATAATACAGAGCTTACATTAATATTAAGCGTACATAACTTTACCAGTGTATTTTTTATCGGAGATATAACCAATTTTTTCATTGTAATTCACAAGTAATTACATTTCATACATAATCTTCAATATTAAAAAAAAAAAATTTATTAAACCTTAGAATTTCCTTTATTGCTGACTATTTTTTTTTTCTTCTTATTCTGTAACACTGTAGCAATGTGACGCAGTAGTGTTTTGGAAACAACAATAATTTCAGTCGATTATGGAAATTCTATTATACTTTTGAATGAAAACGTACACTGTCGAGCTCTTGAATAAAAAGCAATAACGATATCAAATTACGAAAATACATTATTTATGAAATAATAATGTGGAAATTGCCATCGATTTCTGGTGAACCGGACACCCAAATCGTTCTGGGGGCATTGTTATACTCTCCGGGGCCTATGTACAAGTATATATTGTATATTGCGTGCGAAAAACGATTTTCTTCCTAGTTGGAGGGATGCACACCACATTAAAAGTAATAATTTATAGGACCACGGATGGAAATAATAATTGCATTAGTCTTTTTTTCTTCTTCTTCTTTTCTTTACGTTCACATTAAAATAATGGCCACGAACAAACGGATTTGAAAATTACTAGACGATATACCTATATCCGTAATGAATGTTTTTCATTACGGATATAGGTATATACTATACACATAATATTATAAGAGCTTCCAAGCTTTTGTGTTATTACTGCTCTACATAGATATTTTGATCCCATTTTTATTTAATTTAGACATATCTTATACTCGATAATAATCGCATGTAAATAATTGTAATGTGACACTAAATAAATTAACACCGCTTCTTCATTAAAAATGCAAATGTATAATCGTTTAAAAAATGCCAGAAATACAACTATAACTAAACTGTCGAGTTAAAATACTTAATATAATATTCAAACAATACACTGAAATACTTCTAGAACTAAAATAGTAAACTCATAATTTTCACAAATAAATAACTTTAACGTTTTAATTTTTATCTTATCAAACTCAGTATTTAAATTTATGTTTTGCATTTTAAAGAAGTTTGAATAAAATAAAATAAAAAAATTTTTAAAGGCATTTCGTCATATTTTCTCAAATTTCGAGAAAACCATTGAGAATTCCGAAAATGACCACTAAAAGTACCATCTGGGGGCCAAACACCCGATGAACTAACCTCCATTTATATATTATATGTTAGTTAAACAGATAATAAGCTTATAAATACTTCATAATTTGCATTGCCCAATATACCTCGGGCATTGTGTACAATGCCCGGTTATTAATGGGATAAAAGTTTCAAATGTCAAAATAAATAAAAGCTTTTGCTTTTGAAACGGTATCACTATTTTATTATGTTTATAGTGATACCGGATCATTATTCTCGTTTTCATTTTTATGGAATCCATTTTTTCCGCGATGAGAGTATATTATTATAATATTTTATTTCAATTGAAAATTCACATTCACAAAATAAACTCGGTGCGTATGTGTGAAAATTTTCGAGCGCAAACAATGAAATATGGAACAACACAAATATGCACTATAATATCAATCCTTTCTGAGCGTTACTATCACAACGGTTACAGTGTAATAGTAAATGTAAATAAAAAAAATAAAAAAATAAATGTCACAAAAATGAATTCGATCGAATATGAGTGGATTGAAAACCGTATTGATGTGCAGTGTATGCGGTTTATAAAATAAGCCCCCCAAAAACAAAAAATTCCCTTAAAATTTATTTCGATACCATTTCCTTGAAAACACATGATTTATTATTAATTATTATTATTATTCCATACTAAAACGCTTGTTAAATTAGAGTCGACATGTACTCTTTCTTGATTTCTAATTTTGGAGCGTTTTTTACATGGTCCCTTTTGAAAAGTTTAACTCTTTTAGAATTCTGAAGTTAAAAGCGTATAAAAATAGATGACAAATCCCACGACAGCGTATTTTTTGACTTCGACTGGACATCCGGAAAAGAATCCTCCTCGCGGTTACCTAACCTAACCTAACCGCGGTAACAGATCTCGGAAAACGTGGTCCCGCGAGCACATTGTATCAATTAATCACAGTACGAATAACTCACTGCCGACGGGGGGAGGGGAACGCAAGAGAAACCGCAGCGCCATTAGTAGCGTTTTTTTAATCGACCGACGACCATCATCATAACGACTCGCGGAGATGGCCGACCGTTTTTCCCTCTGAACGCGCAGGTTAGAAATGCTCGTTTTGCGGATGTCAATCGGTCGTACAGCCGCCATAGTGATGCATAATATATCCTTTATTACACTGCGGGGGGAGGCGGTTTTCTTCCGGTCGACATTCTGGTGTAATTTCAATTTTTATTTTCTATTTCTATTTTCTCGTCCACGCGCATACCGCTTAAAATATTCAAGTACTCGTTCCCCTTATTTTAAGTTGCACTTCCTCGTCGCGAACTTGGCCCACCCCTGGCTACGTATGCCTATGTTACAGAGACAGAGCTCGGACGCATTGTCCGGACATTTCGCTATTTGCTCATCCTCATTGGTCAAAGTCCGAAATACTACACTACACTATATCTACACAAAGTAATGGAAGGTTTAATAGATACTTATTTATATATTACAGTCAATATTATAAAGACAAAAGAGTACATTTAAAAGTTCTATACTTTAAATGACTTATTACTCGTTGTAATAAAAAATATTAATTGAAAAAATATAATTCTATGGTGAAATATAATATACCATGTCTTTGGTTACTCAAGAGAGCTTATTGATAATTACCGGTTATGTCAAACCAAAATGTCTCCACATTGCACTGCAAGTCGAGGCACGTATGTAGAATGGGCGAAGCGAAGCGACGGCACCGAGGGACGTAGCGACGAGTGCCGAAACACGTGCAAAAACTGTTGACAATTAATTTGAACTTATAAGACATAATATATTTCTTGAGTTCATAAATTTGATTCTTGGTGAATTTTAAAACAATTTTAAGTGCATTTAATACTACACAGTATCTTGCATTTCAAGTGCATTATTTGAGATGTTAGATACATTTTTTTACAGTTTTTTTTACTGCGAAACCCTTAGATTTCACGAAATACGCTTTGAGAATCGCTGCAATTGATCACAACTCGAAAATCGTATCTGAAAAAACACTATTTTCGCACCTCACAGAATTATTCGTTTTGGCATCATGTAAGCTTTTATTTTTTGCAAAATCAATTTGAAATCGTGCGATTATCAATAGATAACTGTAAGTTTTTCCGGGTCACCCTGTAGGTAAAAACCGTATTACGAGAGAATAAGACACTAGTAATAGGTTGCAAACACATATTCAAACGCATATGACCGCGTTTATTCTTCACGTACAAAACGTTTCTAACGCGACAACCACGTAGTGCACATATTTTACACAAAACTAACATACATAAATCCCATTAGCATAGCGTATAATATCACGTGCGGTTATAATAATAATAATAATAATATTTTACAACAGTTTGTGGTTTTTTTAAACGCGGTAAAATATTTTTATTATTTTTAAACATTTTCCGAAATCGTCGTCGCCGTTTAATTTCGTCGAACAGAAAACGCATTCTCTATATTATTATAAATTATTGTTTACCACGCGTATATTATGTTTTTCAGAAAACAAAATATACACATTTCTCCCCCCCCTTCCACAGTGAAGTCGTGCGTTGTGCTCTGTAAAGGGTTCTCGTATATACGAATGTTCGAACAAAAGAACTTTTATTGTTGAACTTTTAGAATAATTACAACATTGTTTGCGGGGTGGTAAAAAAAAATAAATAAACCCGATCCATCTTCTTTTACTTTTCCGTACCGCGAGTGTAAAAACATTTGAAAATTGTTTACAAATTTGCAATGGGAATGATTTTGTCGCTTGAAACGCGACGCGACCGCCCGCCTATACCTATACGGCGGTGAGATGATAGGTTCAAAGTTTTGCGTTCAACTCGCATTATTTTGTCATTTAAACTTCAAATGTCTCGAGACCTCACAATTATTATTATTATCGTCGTACAGTACATTATCACTGCAGCAGCCGTGTTCGAGCGCGAACAAACGGTCTCGTCGTCGTCGAATGTGTGTGTGTGTGAATACTCAACACCGGCAGCAAAGTTTTAGACCAAAGTTTAAATGTCTGCCATTTGCGCGGTATAACGTCACACACACACACACACACGTAGGAACGCAGAACATGACGCGCGTGATTGCATATATAATCGCGCATGTATAATATACATATAAATGTGTGTGTGTGTGTGTAATCTCAGATTTCGTCCAACATTTACTGCGCCAAAAATCTCGTATTTCAATATTATTATTTGTATTTTAAAATAATATTATATCTCGTGCTGTCTAATCATAAAAAATTGTGTACTCCGCTCGTCGGGGGTGTTCTTCGCACACGTCGGGCGGGATTCTCTTGACGGACGGGTGTATTGAATTTTAAAGAAACGATAAATCATTAATTCTTCAATAAAACGATTCTGAACGAAGAAAGTTAATAATATAAAAAAAATAAATGAGAAAAAAAAATGTTAGAAAAATATCCAAAAAAAATTTTTTTCATATTTCCAAAATTTATAGTTACAGTAATTAAATATTACATTTAACGTTACTAATTACCTTTATTATGTTTATTCTTCAATACAAATCTTCATAAATTATACATTTTATATTATTGTTGTTATAAAAATTTTTAATTTACGTGTTGGCATATTTTACATAGAAAATTCAATTTAATATACATGTACGAAATACAAAATAATGGTACAAAAATAGTCAATAATAATAATAATAGTAGTAGTAAAAAAAATAATATACTATTATATCATCTAATTATTTTGGATTCTGAGTACAACAAAGAATACTCTACATTTTAATTTTAAACGCGTATTTCGAAATAATTGTTTGAGGAAATTTTGGTAAAACTTGGAGCTTGTATAAAAAAGAGCTGTGCGGTAAATCTTTTTTTTAAATAAATTTTTATGAATATAACTCTGGATACAAATATCATTTACATAAATTTACAGTTAAAATTTTAACGAGTTACAATTAAGAATTACTTAAAAATTTTATAACTAATCACAAATTTCAAGTTACAAATGTAACTCTGCAATTTTGATACATGTAACATTATACTATAACCCGATCCTGCGTATATTCTATTATTATAATATTAAATGATGATAACTCGTTATGCGGTGGACTGACGTTATTTAAGCACAAATTATAATCCCAAAAAAAGTAAAAGACTTAACAAATGATATATCATATTTATAATGTCGTTTTTAATTTGATTAACGATGGCTGGGAAAACACATCCCTGGGTGGACGGCAGACAGTTTAATGCATGCATAAGGGGTTTTAAAACGATCATTAATCGTCTGTGTAGTAATTCACGTAGAGGTCGGTTTAGACTTCATATTTTTATATTTTATTTATGATTTTTTTTGAAGATCATTAAAGTGGTCGACAGATTTCGTTCACTTATTCTTTCGGGAGATTAAAAAGAAATTATTGTCCTAACGTTATTGCTTTTAAAAATTAAATTTTCCTGCCCTGGAAAATTTGCTACTTTGGACGTACAACATGAATTAGGCCGACTCTTAAGCGTTCGTGGTCGCAAAGGCACCTATGATCCTTTACCTGAAACCCTACTCCTTAAGGTCAGGATGCAACTCCGGAAACTGAATAACGACGAGCATTTGAAAAAAATAAAAGACAACTGAGAAAACTTCACAGGAGTTCATGGTAATGTTATATCACTAGTATTTATTCAATCAAACGTGTTAATGAAACTATTGGTAACATAATAAGGTGATTTAATCACCTTATTATATTATTAACCACAGATTAGAAAAAATCATATGGTGCATTTACGAATTTACCGATTACAAAAAAAAACCGGACATACTTCGCACGATGGGTGTTCTTCACACGACGAGTATTCTTCGAATCTCGGGTGTGAAGCTCTTGGTGGGTGTATTAAATTTTAAAGAAACGATAAATCATTTCTTCAATAAGACGATGCTGAACGAAAGAATTTAATAAAATGAGAAAAAAAATGTTAGAAAAATGTCCAAATTTTTTTTTTCACATTTCCAAAATTTTCTTGCGCCAAAATCTTTCTCGTATTATTTTCTATCTATGTTTAAATTTTCATATGGTTTGGATCAAAAAATAATGGTATCCGATTCGTTTTTGTCCAATTTCGGGTAGTTTTTTCAAAAAAAAAAAAAAAACTGAAGAATTGAGAAAATCAAAAAATGACCTCTTTAAAGTACCATCTAGAGGCAAATCCGGCTTGAAAAAGTTGCTGATCGAAACTTTTGGACATGTATTTCCATACGAAAAGTTGTACACAGAAAAAAAAAATAAACATCATTGCAAAAACACTAGCTTCTTCACTACGTTCAGAATTTAAAAAATATATATATACTTGTTGTAGTAATACGTATCTATATATATATATATATATATTTTAAAGCTCTAATAAATAAATTTAATGAATTTTTTGATTTCTTCGAGTACATTTTTAAGGGTAATTTTTTGAGAAGTTTTAGGGCATTAAAATCCCAACTCTAATAATATTACTTTATTACAGAAATTTTACGTTCAACGTTTTGGTCGAATATGACGTGTACAGATATAACGACGTCCGCACGCGCGACACGTGTATTTTTTCGCACGAGGCGCGCACCCTGTAGAGACTGTAAAGTCGACCGTTTTATTATTCGCGCGCCGGCGTGGCGTTTAGGCGATCCGAGAACGTTGCCAATGAATTATGGGCCGCCCGCGCGTAATATGCAAAGGTCGGCGGCGGCGGCGGCGGCGGGTGGAGAAAACGTCGCCCGGGCACGTCCGTCCGCATTAATTTTTCCTTTACGCGCCACCGCGAGCTCAGGCCTCGACTGCACAGCCTCCTCACCACGCGGCGTCTGCTCTGTACACACTATATACATATACATATACGGGCGCGACGCTGGGAAAATAAATTCGTCGTGATCCACTGCCGTCGTCGGCCCTGGAACGGTGAGCGCGATAAATCCCCCGGAGATCGGTTTTTTTTTTTTTTTTTTTTTTTTGGTGGGGGGGGTGTGTTGTTGTCCGGACGACTACGAAGAGACAAAAAAAAACGTCCCCCGCATTCGCTGAACATATACAGGGTGATTCACCGTATTAAAATATTATAATGTATGCTGCGTATGCTCCGACACGCGTGTTCTCCGGGCGGTGCGAGGGGGTAGTAATGGAATTCCCATTGCCAGCCTCGTCACCGTCGCGGCGGACCCAACAGCGAGACAAAGCTCCCGCCGACATAACATTATATTTAAATCGTACGTAATGCTGCGACACTCGATGCGCACAACTCGCGGGCTATAGAGGCTATATTTCTGCCTTGTTTCTCGATTCGTTAAAAAATAATACGTATATACCTAAAACATTTTAGAAATTTTATTCGTGTTCTACACCATACACAGAAACATCGTTCCGAAATTCCCTTCCAATACAGTGGTTCCCAACCAGGAGGAATTCCCCTAGACGGAATTGATATACTGCATAAAAGGAATTCAATAATGGTGAAATAATGAGAATTTTTTTGTTAATTTTGTTCAAAAAAAATCTAATTTACTTACATTGTTTAATGAATATTAACATTTTGTATTATTATTTCTGTTTTCATATTTAATAATTTAACGTTATATTTAATATTGTGAATTAGTAAGTTGATAATGATGAAAATAATGGAAATAAAAAACCAATAGAAATTGTATAATATACGTATATTCATGTCTTATAGTTCTATTGTATAATTTATTTGTACAACTAATGAAAAAAAATCAAAACCCTAATTTAAGAGTGATAGATTATAGAAAATATAAAAGGGGGGAAGAGATTTTAAAAAAATTATAAATAGAATATAAAAAGAATTGGGAACTACTGCCTTAATACATGTTCACTTCCTTATTTATATTTAATTCGTGTTTTCTATAAAATAAACACACAAATTGTATTTATACTGTTAAAATCATCGAGGCAAAATTAAAAAAAAATTAAAGTAAAGTAGAGTAAAGCCAATATAAGTAAAATATAGACAAGAAAGTTAGACATACTTCGCACCACGGGTATTCTTCATTCCTTGGGTCAGATACTCATGGTGGGTTTGTAAAATTTTTAAGAAACGAAAAATAATTTTTTCAATAACAGAAAGACGATTCTGAACGAAGAAAGTTTTAGTATAAAAAATAATAATAGTCGCCGTTTTCAACACACCCACAAAGAGTATCTCACTCGAAGAGTGAAGAATACAAGCGGTGCCCTGCTTTCTTGCCTATACTTTACTTATTTTTGCTTTACTTTACTTTACTTAATTTAACTTTATTTTACTTTTTTTATCTAATAAATAAAAAAAGAGGAAAAAAATGAGAAAAAAAGTGTTAGAAAAATTGTCCTAATTCCACTAAAAAAAATTGAGAAGGTGAGAAATTCGAAAAATTACCTCTCTAATGTACCATCTTGAGGCATATCCGGTTTCAAAAAGTTGCTAGTTGAGACTTTTGGACAAGTATTTCCATACGAAAGTGTTCACTGGAAAAAAAATAATTTTACCTAATAATTAATAAATAAACATCATTGTAGCAACACTAGCTATTTCACTTCGTTCAGAATCTAAACTTAATTATAAAAACTTCACTTCATAATAATTGATTTAAAATTGAACATTTATTAGTTGAAACCAAATCAAGCTGATACATTACCAATAGTATACTACATAAAAACACAATTTTCGCAAAAAAATCTGACGTCTTCGATTTTTGATAATTTTTGGAAATTGGAATCGGACTCATCAATTTCTTTTTCTGTCGAATTTTTATGGGGTACTACGATTTCTAATTACCGTGAATTATTATTAATAATAATAACTTTTGTAAATTTCGTTGCATTTAATTTTAAAAAAAATCATATTTTTAAAGCAATTTTACAGTAAAACTGAGTAGACGAATTGAAATTAAAAAAAAATATATGCAACTATCAGAACTATGCAAATTTCACAACAAGACAAATTAAGTTGGAAAATGTAAAAAGTTGAAACCATGAGTTTTTTCCGCTGAGTAACAAAATGACGCCGTTTTTCATTCCGACGATTAGTTATGCATTTATATTGCCAACATTTTGCTCCTTGAATAAATAGCTATTCTCGTGTCCTTGATTTGAAATTAATGTGAAAATAATTACAAAGTTTGGTGAGAGAGAGAGAAAAGGGTAATTATCATGGAGTTTACGGAAAAAATGTAGCCTTTCTGAAAATTTCAATGAACCGAAAACGATTAGGCATATTCAAAAAGACACATCAGATGAATCGAGCAGATGGCAGGAAAAATCTTCTAATCAGGTTAGTTAAATTATTATAAATTGCACAGTATAATTAGTATTAATTATACTTTTATAATTAAGTAGATATAAATGCATGATAGGTCCCGGCCACGTTTAGATCCTCTACCAAAGTTAACCGTTTTTTTACATAAAACGTCGTTATAATCCAATTAAAATATTTGTGAAAATGTGCTACGGATTAATCCCGCAAAACTTTCTTTAAAATTATATTATTAAAAATGACCTTTGGAGTATTTACGGGGAGGGAGTCAAGAGATAATGAACCCCAGTGACAAAAAAAAATTATTAAACTACACATAAATGTTTCAGCAACGTGATTAAGTAACAAAAATATGTACACTAACATTATACAGTGTCTGTATGTTGCTATTTTCAAGCTGCGATTAAATATAATGCATATAATGGTGGTTAACTTTTCGCATGACAAAACTGAGTGTACCAATAAACAAAATGTTTATATCCAAATAGACCAACTACAATGAAATAGAAGTTAGTGGATATTATATTGTAAATACGAAGACATCAAATCCTGCAAATTATTCTATATTATATTACTCCCTTATTCACTTTAAAACTGTTTTATAAAATAGGATTGGTTCCGTGGATTTAATTAGACTATTACAGTAAGAATTCGAACAATTCGTAAGGGAATAACTGAGAATTTCGGATTCCAACTGGGAAATTCCCGTACATGTAACTGTTATAAAATCTGAACCTCCAAAACATAAAAAAAATAATAATGTTACAACGTCTTACCCGTAATATTGTTATTAATATAATATGATTATGTTGCATGAACGAAGAAACTTATTACACTCGTATAAACGATTAGAAAAATAGGAATAAGTAGCACGTGGTGTATAAATATAGACCTCACGAGCGTCGAAAACTCGAATGTTAAGTGTTCATTATTGCATTATTCACGAGACGTTTATAACGTCGTCATGCGAAATAATGTTTGCAGCGAACGAATTTAGAAAATGAATAATGAAATCAAAAACGCGCGTGGTGTGCTTAAAAGCAATTTCAGTTAAGTATACTGTATGTTTTATAGGTAGGTAAAGAAAATATAAATGTCTGTACACTGTCGACAAAGCCCCGTAGATTGTAATTCGATTTCGTGCAAAGTTCAACTCCCCCGAGTAGTCTTCCCCGTTAGACAAACACTAAAAAAAAAAAAAAAGGTGACAAAATCCATTAAACGGATTTTCCGACGGAATCACGACGTCGTCGATATAGTAATACAATAACGTCGCGTTAAAAGCCAGCGGCCAACGGCGGTGGTCTGTGTAATAAGTGTACACTCAACTGAGTCAACAGTTTCGATAATAAAATCACGTTACCGAAACGCGATGAACGATCGTCGAGTCACTGCACCAAAGGGGTAAGAGGGAGAATTAAGTTAGGTGGGGTTAGGTAAAATCGTATAGTTAATGAGACAATTCATCCAAGAAAATAAACTGAATTACGAACTTGACTTAAATTTTTAATATCCACCTTTTGAAATGCGAACTGTGCCGTGTGGCATTTAACTAGTGTCTTCCAACCTATTTTACACTACACCCTCCTCGGATATTTTTAAAAAATCTCACACCTGTCAATTTACAAAAAATGTATGTCTCTCATTGGACACGTCATGTCAAACAATTAGTAAAGATAAAATTAATACTAATTAAATGCATATTTAAATATATTTCATTAACAATTAACGCCTCCCTTAAAAAATGTGTGTGAACGCCCCCCAGGTTGGAAAACACTGCTGTACGCGAAGTCGGTTTGACCGAACAACGTAGTGCGTGACGCGTGGCACGTATGTGACGCATTTTCAACGAGAGAATGATAAAAAAAAAAAAAACTCAGGCAATAACACACGCGAGTTTATATTATACATGCGAGTGTGTGTAAAATACGCGTGTGAGTGGATCTTGTGTACTTACACCGCCGCTGTGAGCTTTTGTGATACACTAACACGCGAACACCACTAGTGACACACACGACATAGTTTTTTTTTTTTTTTTTTTTATTATTATTCAAATAACAGCCGCAAAATCATCATCTTTTGAAACTCAGAAACAACTTTTATACGCAGATATCATAACATTTCTATGCCTGACACGGTTTACAAAATATGTGAAAAAAAAAAATTAACGTAATGGTTTGTTTAGAGTGTTTGGAACGGCTACGATTATGCGCTTTTATTTTTTTTTATTTTTTTTTTGTCACGACGCGAAATATTTTCCATCGGAGAACAAAGTGTTTCCCGGAATTCATCTTTACATTTTCAGTTATGTCGTTGTGTTAACGTTTTTTTCATATTTTTTTTTTCTGATAAATTTTACAAAAAGTATTCCTGCAGTTTAATGATGAACGAAACGTAATGTAAAACAAAACGAAAAAAAACACGTTCAACCCATGACACGTTTTTTGGAACCCACTTACATGCCACAAAGTACGATTAAGATGTATCAAATTCTCATAGACTACAACAAAATGCATTAAACTGGTAGATTCGGTTATTTTATTTCTACATATATTTGTATGAAGGCAATAATCGTTCCAAAATTCGTGTGTAGCAAACTTTAGTTACCATAAAAACGTTTAGCATCTACTTATTAGCTATTACTTATTACATACATTGTTTAGGTCCATCGAACGGGAACGCTTTGTTTTTCAGACAATCGATTATTATTATACTTAAAAATCGCAGTTCCTGTCGGAATAAATGTTTTTTGGACACATTAGTTACTATTTATATTACACGTCATCATTACAATCATACAATCACATAAATTACGCGTCAAACAAATTACAATATTCATCAATTTCAAATAATATTATGTAAATGCAAAGACATTCGTCGCTGTGTATGGACATCGGTGATTATGACTTGTGTGATTTTTGCAACCTCATTAACATCGCTTCACGGATATAATAATATAATTCTGGAGCTAGAAGGACGACAGTGGTCAAAGAGAGAAGTAGGAGACAATAATTAGTCTATAGTATATATATATATATATCAGTGATGACAAACATTTTTATACCGAGGGCCATACAAAAATTTAAAAAATCATTACGGACCAAAAACTTAATATTATTTATTTAAAATCAATTAAATATAAGGTATAAAGGCAATTTGAACATATTTAATCACGTTTTTTTATTGCACATCATAATGCAGTGACATCTGGCCAACAGACATCTCTCTTGACGGACAAAATGATTAAGTCCCAGAAAAAATATAGGTATATATTCTAATTTACTTCAACCTGTCCTGTAATTGACACTTTCTACAACGGACACGAACACCAGTATTTTTTCCCGTGAATTTTTTTTTTTTTATTTATTTATCGAACCGATAAATACATAGACACGGGCCAAATTTGGCCCGCAAGCCGTAGTTGGCCATCACTGGTCTATACCATAC
Source organism: Stegophylla sp. TES_Ste_2020 (assembly GCA_025469315.1). NCBI lineage: Eukaryota > Metazoa > Arthropoda > Insecta > Hemiptera > Aphididae > Stegophylla > Stegophylla sp. TES_Ste_2020. The sequence continues at coordinate 22,524 of JAIPRM010001534.1, forward strand.
TTGATGTAATCTTTTCACTATTGTTTATAAAAGTAAAACAATTTAAAATAAAAATATTTTTTTTGTTTTATTTATACGTAGTGATATATCAGAAAAATAAAAATAAATTACAATAAATTATTGTACCCATTCACGAATTTCGTGCACTTATGTAAACTGTACTCCTGGATATAGCGCTGTAATTAAAAAAAAACGCATTAAAACACATACATTCTTGTGAAATTTTTTTTTTTTTTTTTTGCATTAGTCATTACCAAGGCTCATAATTTACAGCACTAAAAAAGGGTGTTATAAGCGCTATAATATGCTCTTAAAAATATTCATATAAGCGCTTAATTATGCATTAAAAATACTAAAGTATGGAAAAGAAAAATATCATGTACAAACAAAATATTTCTTTTTTACTCAATCAAAAACTTCATATATAAAAAAAAATTCTAATTCTAATTTAAAAAAAAAATTTAATAATATTACAATATTTTTTATTATAGGACTTTATCGAGCTCCAGTTTCTTCAAAGCAATTTTACTTTAAAATTGAAAAGTTTATTTACATTAAAAAAAAAATATTATGTTCTCAGCCAGTTTTATATCCTACTGTTAACTGAGAACAGAATAAAAATATTTTGATGAGATAAAAAAAGTGTTAGAAAAAAAATTTCAACAATTTTTATTTCATATTTTCCACATTTTATTGCACCAAATCATTTTTAATGATATTGTCTATTTATATTTTAATTTTCATAAAGTTAGGATTAAAAGAAGACATTTTCCGAGTCTTTTTTGTCAAATTTTGGGTAGTTTTTCCCAAATTATGAAAAAATAATTGAGAATTTCAAAAAATAACCTCTAGAGGAAAATCCGGTTTTAAAAAGCTGCTAGTTAAACTTTGGACGTGTATTTTCATAGGAACATGTGCTTACAGAAAAAATAAATAAACTTTATTGTAAAAAGACTAGTTTCTTCGTTCCATTCAGAATCTAATACTAGACTTGTAATTAACATTGTATATATATATATATTTTAATAGTAGCACACTGGCCTTTTTCACATCAAATTTTCAGGTTCCTTAAAAAAATCACAATTTATACTTTTTTTATTAATTATAAGTTATGGGCCTATGAAAAAATATTACGTATAGGGCCCTATCAATTGATTTTGCCTCGAGAATCCTAGTTGCGGCACTATAGTGACATCGTCGTTTGACTAAACAGTGTCTATGGATGAAACAAACTGAATGTATTGCGAATACATACTATTGTTATAACTTAAAAACGTAAACATTGCCGTTTGGGGCTTGAGTATAATATGGCGATCTTCGCATCAACAAAATACACTGAATTTTGGCTATCTAATTATCATATTATAATATTATTATGTCTATCGGTACAATAAAAAACGATAAGATGAGAGTAACCTGTACGCAATTGATATTGTTTTAATTCGGACTGAACTAGATGGAAGGGAAAACGGCCATAGTCATGCAGTGGCGGAGGAGAAGGAGGAGAAGGAGGAGGAAGAGGAGACGCCGGAGGTGCGGGAGTAGGAGAAGTCGGATCGATCTGGGACTGGCGCGCGCGAAAACAACGGCACTCGCGCGACAGTATCTATCACGCAGACCGGTGCTAGCGACGTGCCCGACGGATCGCACGTACCGCCGATCCCCTGTCCCCTAGATCTTTGGCAGCGTGAAATTCACAAGTTCCCCGTGTGACATCGCCGGGACACGATGGGACGCCTCCGCCGCGCGGTCGTATCAGTGGCGTTAGTCGCGTTAGTGGCGGCCGCGATCGCGTTACCTGTGGCCACGGACGGCGGCATGATACCGAACAAATCCGACTTGCGATCGTTGTTGTGGAAGCCGAAACTGCACCGATCGTCGGACCTGCCACCGCCGCCGCCGCAACCGACATCAACGTTGTCGGCTGATAAAGGCCCGGCCAAGGCCAAGCCCAGGCCGACGGACCTCAGACCGCAGTGGAATCAACAGCTGTTGCAGCAGACCACCCCGTCGAAGCCGGCGGCGGCAGCGGCGTGGAAAGGCGCGGGATCGGTGGGACCCGCGAGTTCCCCGAGGCCCGCGTCATACTCGTCGTCACCCGCGGTGCAGCCGTCGGCGAACGCTATCGAGCCCGCGGTGACCGGTTCGCCGAAGCCCAAGCTGGAGTCCACCACGTACAACCGGACCATCATAACGGCGCCCCTGAGACGGTGCCCCGAAGGACAGCGTATGGGCCCGGACCGACAGTGCAGGCCAGACTACACCGATCCGGAAGACGACGACTGAAGACGACGACGACGACGACGTAACGGACGCGCGCGTAATTAATTTATTATTATATAATATTACCACGGATTATGACGTGAAACCAAATAATTGTGCACTCCTATTAATTTTTTGATAACACGGCCTAACCTCAATTTTAGAGGGACCGCGTATGAGAGAAATAGTTAGTGAATTTTCGAAAAAAAAATCATAAGTCAATGAATTTTTCTAGAGTACAACAGCATCATAACAAACAATAAAATATTAATTGACCATGTAGTTAAAAACAAAAATTATTTATTAAGACTTCTTTCCCTCCATCAGTGATAACACTGATCTGAGGTCAGATTTTGATTTGTTCACATTTTTAAGAATTACATGGCTTGAATAGGAAGTGTACTACCATCTGGTTTGTCTTATTTGTGATATTGTATTGTCATTGCACACGAAACCGTACCTAAAACCGAATTTCGGGAGGGGGTTCAATATGACAATTTTTTTTTATGTAATCAAATTTTGGGGGGTTGAATCCCCTTCCCGGTACAGCCATGGTTGTAGACGACTAACTCTCTCTCTCTCTCTCTGTATTTTTTCCCTCATTTGCTCACATCTTTATCGAATCGCAATCGTCGCTGTTGACCAGTATACCGATATACCAAAGATCTCAATATACCGTTCGCGATTCGTGTGAAACGAAACTTTCGATTTCCCCGGAACATCTCGTGGATATCACATCACATCACATCAGTCGACAATTACAATTTCTTATTCGTTTTGTTTTTTTTTTTTCAATTAATAAATATCACAACGCTTTGAGGGTAATCGTCCCCCCCTCCCTCGCTCTTTAGCCCGCGGTATGGATCCCCCATAGATCCCCCGTGGATCCGCACCACCGTTACCGTCTGACACATCGCGTCGTCACACATCCGCATTGCAATATACACGCGACACGTCAATCGGACGCCCGCCGATTCGCTCAATGACGCGCGTTCTCGTCGACAAATAATATAACAATACCTACACAATAATATCACTTATTATTATTACGGAGCTTCAAGGCTAATGAATTTTATTAATTCCCATAGATTCGCGCGTAAGTTGCCGTTCGTAAAAACCATCAGCACAGTGACGTCATCGCACAATGTCATCTCCCATAACCGACAAACCAATCACACCCGATAGTTATTACTAGGGCCCGGATACTAGGAGCCAAAAATACCCTTAAAAAATTTATTTTATCAAGAAAATACCCTTAAAATGGTCTTTTTTATTTTAATATTTTAATTTGTTTTCCTCATGACTATGTGCCCAGCCTAAGCATCCAATAAGTAAAGATAAGATAGAGATATTTTCGCAATTATAAAAAGATTTCTAGATATTTTTAAGGAAAAACTCGAAAAACATGAAAAATATTTGGAATAGATAAATTTAAATTATTGATTCGTATTATGTACAAATACTATACATTATTAAAATTGTAAGAATATTGTTGAAATATTCATTAAAATAAATAAAATGACCGAAAAATGCTAAATTTTGCTCTAAAAATGAAAAAACATTGAAAAATGCAAAAACAAACAAAATAAAAGTTTCATTTTTGAGGCCTCTCTAACATGAAACAAATTATGTACTTGGAAAGCATTGCTTAAGATCACCAAAATAAATATGTATTTTGCATTACAATCCGGGCCCTAGTTATTACTTAAATACTATTGATAATAATTATTCGTCGTCGTCACAATCTAAGGGAAACGGACGTGATGACCGACGACAAGACTGCAAGAAGGTAATGTTAAAAGGCTTGAAACCAGTTTCGAATTCAGTTTAAAATACCAAATAAAACCGTGAAAAAAAAAATAACAATATCGAAAATAATAACGAGAAAAATTATAAAACGACATTTTAAATGAAATAAAAAAAAAAACGTTATATAAATTAACACGCAAAACCAAAATTGTTTTTTCCGGTTTTAAGCCCTAGTAATGGTTATGATACACGAATTAAATAATTCTAAAACAAAAAAAAAATTAAATTGTGTAATATATATGTATATCATATTATTTATTTATTTCATAAGGTGCTCTGCTGACCACGGGCAGAACCCCCCTAATATTCGGTGCCCGCGCGCGTTCGTCAAATATTATTGTTTATTAAGAGAAAATAATGTAAATTTAAATTGTTTAACCAACAAATATCTTTTTGAATTAAATGATGTTTTTGTGCCACTCGTGCACCAATACAATTAAATTGTCTCGTCAATTTGTACTTAAGTACATGTCGTTATGTTATGTTTTTGTATAACGCAGGGTAAATCTTTGTTTCTGTTACTGTAAATATATTTGTATTAATTTTTACCATTGTGTACGTGTATGTGTGTTAAACTATTTTATATCGGTAAATCCTTAAAATACTCAACATATCAACGTGTATCAAACAGTGATATTTACTCATATGTGCAAAAAAAAAAAAACGAGACGTTTTAGCTATAAAGCGTACGCAACTGTGATTGAATGTTAATAAAAAAAAAACTGTGTTATGATAAGGTCAAAGAACAAGGTCTTGAGTCTGGTCAGTTCGTAAAGTCAGTGTACGAACAATATTTAGATTAGGAACATACTCAACAATTATTTATAAGATTCGTGCTTTATTTGACCAACAGGTAAATGATAATTACATTAATATATTACATTAATCTATAATCAAAGTATTAAAATTACAATACACGTATATACCGGTATGATCACAAAATTTTTTGATATATTATACATCCAAAGTTTTCATTCCATCACCTAAAAAGAAAACCAGACATACTACGCACTATGGATATTCTTCATTTCTCGGGTTAGATACAATGGTGGGTGTGTTGAATTTTAAAGTAACGATAAATTATTTCTTCAAGAATACGATTCTGAGTGAAGTATATTAATAGTATAAAGAACAAATAATAGTCGTTATTTTCAATTGCTAAGTATGTCGGGCTTTCTTGTCTATACTTTACTTATCTTTACTTTACTTTACTTTACTTAACTTTACTTTGCCATTTATTTTTTTATCCAATAAACAAAGAAAAGTAAAAAAAAGACAATTTTACTAAAAATGAAAAAACTTTTAGAATGAAAAAGCGTTAACAAAAAAAACATCATTGTAAAAATACTAGTAAAAACACTTTAAATGAAAATAAATATTGCTGGCATAGTGATATATGTTACAAAAAAATTAGTTTTTACAATCCTACTAGCCTATTTAGGAAAATATATATTTATCTACTCTTATTTTATGTAATATACTAAATAATGGGATGTTGACCTAGATCTCAGTTTATTATAAATGTACCTATGTACCTAAACAATAATTATAAGCTCTGTAAGAGATTAAATTGAATTTATCAATTAATTCTATTTTCGATAAAAAAAAACATAGGGTTTTTATTGATAAATAGTCTGAATTTTAGCGAAAGGAATTATTCATTATCCATATCCATTTCATAATTCGTGAAAATAATCAATTTTGTATTATATGTTAAGTCATAAGTAATACGTAATAATTAGTACTGTTATCACCAAGAGATCGAAATTCGACCAGAATAACAATATTATTTTAATTTGTGTGATTGTACACTGACCTTACATATACCTGATATACATGAATTGAAATTAAATGTATTTTGTTACATAAAACATTTATGAAAAACATGAACTAATTTTTTTATACATTCCCTTACATCAAAAATAAATATTCCACATAAAACTTCAATTAACAATAAAATATAAACATCATAATAAAATAAAAAAGTGGCACTAATTATTGAAAATCAACATTCATTTGGTATAATATAATAATTAATACTAATGCAAATTATGTTAGGGTCCAAAATTATGAATTTTTCACCCTTAGAGCTGGAAACTAATCGTTTGAATTACCATAAGTAAAAGATTACATAATATTATTGTGTACACAACACAAATTAAATATAACATAAATAAAGATTATTCGATTAAATTACCCAGATAAGAACGCGTTTTTCATATTTTTCCAAGGGCGCTGTTAAGGCTTCCTACGCTACTGTATGTTTTTATTGATTATTACTATTCAAAGTTCATTAAACGATTCATAAAAAAAAAAGGCCGAACGGACACTGTATTCGGACGATTCGTCCTTCGTCGCTTCGTGCCTAGAACAAAGTATTATTGGCGGTTGGCAGTAAATAACTTGCAGATTATAAAACCGATAGTTAATTATATTCTCCGAATATTTTAAACCAAATGTATGGATGATAACCTAACCATACAGCTCTAACCCTATTGTGTAATAAATGTTGAATTGTAACATAATATAATCGATAAGGTTACCATAAGATACACAATAGATTTAGAAAATAATGTAATATTTACTAATGGAACCAACGGAGGCATGATTCTGTTCATGAACATATATTGATACTAAAAAGATTAAAACACGTTTGACTACGAGTCGTTGAGTGCTTTACTCTTCAGTACAGGGTATGCAGTGGGGTACAATGATTTTTAAAGGTCAATAAATCACTTTTGTTTGAAATACTATTTAATTTTAATTTTTCCAATTACATTTATCTATTTATGCGAATAACTTCGATTGATTATTTTTTGAAGTAACAAAACGATCTAAATAGTTTTTCTGCAAGATGTAATGCATTGGGTTTATCACTTAACCCCTCTTGATATAACGTTTTTACGTTTCAAAGGACACAGTCACCGATTGATTTTTCTTGTAATATTGATAAGATAAAAATATATTACGTGAATCTAATTCTGTCCACGGATTTTGACTTTAAGTATAGCCATAACTTTCACCCTAAACTGCATATAGAATATATATAATATGCTACAAAGCATTTATAACACTCGACTTTGTTATGCGTTTGGCAAAGGATTTTAAGCTTGGTATTTCTTTGAAAGTATTGTTCTGTACTCTTGTCAGACCAATTTTAGCGTATGGTCGGAATCCTTTGACTATTAGAAATTCTTTACAGCTCGAGAAAGTACAACGTAAGTTTTTGCGTTTTGTCAATCACGTACTGTCAAAATATCTTGCCCTCCACATAATTATGCCCCGGTACCTAATTTACTAGGTCTATCTGAAATATAAATATAATTTTATTAATAGTCTACTTAATGGTAGAATTGATTCGTCCGATCTTATCTCACTCATATCTTTTAAAGTGTACCGCAATGATCAACGAGAACCTCTTTCCCTTTTTATGTTCCTCGTGCATCGACTAACTATTTAAAAAATGAGTCTATTAGACGTTTAAAGGTTTAAAATGCCAATTTGACTCCCAAATTTAACTATTAATTTAAATTTATGCATAACTCATAGCTCACTTTTATATTATATTCCATTTATTAACTATAACAACATATTATGTAATATTTAATGAAATATACAAATGCATACATGTAAAACATTAAATAAATATAAAAAAAAAAAAAAACATGCAAACGTTATTTTTTTTATTATTTTATTTATTTATAGTATTACTCATTTTTTAGCGAAAAATACTTATACCACAACAATACATTGTTCGGTATAGTAATTCTGGCTATGCCTACTTGATCCGTTTTTATTATTTTTTTCTCTCTCTCTCTCTCTCTCTTTCTCTGCTAAAGCTCTATATAGAACACGTTTTCCCCATTTTCGTGTAGGTATTTTAATAAACAGTAATGCACTTTATTGTTCTGCTTTATATATGGATGCATGGAATCACATTTTTATAGTGATGTTATTTTTTAAATAAAAAATATACCGCTTTCAAGTATTATTATTATTTCAAGACATAATTTAAAGTTTAAAAATAACTTATTTTTATAATAAACATCAGAACGAATTAAAATAATATCATAGTCGATATCGTTTAAATAATCTATTACAATCAGCATAAATTATGAATATGCGATATTTATTATAATTTTATAGTATAAAAATTAGTAGAAGAATAAATCTCCCAGAATAATAATGTACAGATACTATTTCACAATGAATATTGATTAGTCGTAAATAAAATACAAGAGTACACTTTTAGTAATTAGGTAATAATTACACATCAAAGTTAAAACGAATTCACGTTTTGAGAGAAAATCGGATTTAACACTTAAAAGTGAACGCATTGTTCTTTGCATTTAAATAAAAAAAGATAAATTCGATCAGTATTTATTTTATAAGACACAACTTTTTGATCAACGGACATAATAATATAATGATTTATTTTATTAAATTTTATAATTTTTAAATCAAGTACAATATTTGCATACAAATACACATAACCGTGTGGGCGTATTAAATAGGTAAGTTTTCGTATTATCAAGAGTTTTTTTTTTTTTTGCGCATTTTTTCATAAAAAATATAAAATTTTTATAATGGTTTTGAAGTATAAAACTTGGCTCGACGTACTCGGTTGGTCTGATAATTTTGTAGGACAACACAAAAGTATTTTTTTTATTTATTTTTTTTTTTTTATTCCTGTTGATTAATGAGTGCATTAACTTTGGGCGTACTCGATAGTTGGTCGTTTGCCAATTATTGTAGTCGGACGATAATTTATAATCTCATTCATCTTCTTGCTCCTTTTAACTGATGGTATTTTATCGGTCGGCCACGATACGTTGGCTGTGCACACAGAGTAAGATAGGCACATCAGTCATTACTCATTACCGAGCTTAAAAGTTGACGGAAATGTTTATTTTAAAGCAACGGTGAATCATTTGAATACTTAATGAACAATAGATATATATATATATATATCAAGGAATTTGTTTCGACCTCGAGAGTTTGGTTATTCAAATTAGAATTTCGTCCCTTTTATATAAATTATTATTCCAACCACAGTGCCGATGAATTAACCTTTCGACGGTTCATTGTCATCATCACGGGTCGTCTAAACACCGAAAACTTTAAGGCCATCATCAGTCGTGCACGGATTTGAATCTTTATATAACATTTGAATTCAAAGCTGTAATGGCTGACTTAAACTCAAACTTAGCGCCGACAAAAATACGAGAACTCCTGTTAAAATTTTTGACGATTTGATTAAAACGAAAGTACGTACACATACAACGATTTATCTTGATCTTAATCTTACATGTATGAAAAAGGTGTTGATAAATCATTAAAAATCTATAAATAGCATAGTTAGTATAATAATTACACTTATTAAAGTTACACCAAATAATACAAACATTTAATCACATAGTTCATTTTATTCATTCATATAATAATTATAATTTCCTATATTATAATTAACCATAAACACTCGATGCGTCTGATCAAAATTGTAGCACATTATGTTATATACTAGTATACCACGTGTACGGTGTAGGCATGTATAAATGACTCTTAAGCAAAATTAAATTTTTGTATAATAAAATAAGCTGAATATAAGCTAATCTTCTTGAAACAAACTTTTTAATAAACTTTAAACTGTCAAAAATACAAAATTGACAACACTATTATCTAAAAATTATTTATTTGAATTTATAATAAGCATTTTATTGAAATATTCCATGTATGATTTGACGCATACTGATTGTTTCATTTAGATAGTGAGAAGTATGTCCGGCTTTCTTGTCTATACTTTACTTTTTTCTATTTATAAAGAAAAAGAAAAAAAATTGATGAGAAATTTTAGAAAATATTCAAAACTTTTTTTTTCACATTTTCAAAATTATCTTGCGCCAAAATATTTCTGACATTATTATCTATCTATGTTTAAATTATTGATCACAGTTAACTGAGTTTAAGTCACAATCAAAATTAATTAAAATATATACCATACAACGAAGGATCTTAAAAAGTAATTTCACTGGTTTCAGTTTAAATTAAAATCCAAACACATTTAAATTGCCTTTCCAAAACGGAATTCTGATGAAAATAAACGCGAACCGGATAGGACAAGCGAATGAGACAAAAGGTCGACACCAGAAAAATCGCTTCGCTTGTACTACTAAAAGCAATTTATATACGTTCATTTCTGTTTTGTTCAATGAAAAACACCTGACCAACAGTGACACATCAATTTAAAACTCGCTGAGGTAAACACAATTTATTTTGTCTTGTTGTTATTACAAAACTTATTTATGACATTCAGGTTAATTGAATCCTATACCTGTAGTTCCTAAATGCTGGCTTGCGCTATTTTCGCTTGTCAGTTCAATAAATGTATTCTCTAAAAGATGACAAATCAAATTTTAATTTAAAATTTATAAATAATTTATATTACATCATAAATTATTATTTATATGATCAAAAAACTTAACTACACTAAATAAATTCCTAAGGTGAAAATTATCACTTAAGCACGAATGTTAAGTACATACCTCAAAACGAATCACACAATATTTTTAATACAACATTGTTGAAAATTAACATTAGTCATATGAGGTATAACTATCTACAACAATCTACATTTGTCCAAATTCAAAATCCCAAAAAATAAATATATATATTTATATTTTATGTGTTTTACGCGTCTTTGTATAGAAATACCTGTTAAAACGTTTCATACAGCTACTTTTTAGATATCTTATTTCATTCAACCTTCCATTTTAATAATTGAGATTAATTATAATACATAAAATAAAAATAAAAAGACTTTTTAGATCGGAAATCACACTCAGATGGTACTTTAGAGAAGTACTTTACCTTCATCTATACAATATTCTACATGTACTACTAAGTTATATTTATAATATACTCACTATACTCCAGCACGTTCATTTACAATTTTAAGTTTAATTTTCAATTTTCACATCTTCAAACGAAATGATCAATCGTCAACCACCAACTTTCTATTAACGATAATATTATACAATTTATACAATTTACCTAACATAATGTTTGTCTTATTCTTGTGCAACATGAACACTGTACGCACATGTCTACCCAAACAATTAAATGCATTACCCTACGTGCACTATCATTCATATGAAATACAAATATGCAAACATTTATTTGTTCGACTGCTTCAATAAAATCTCTTGTGAATTCACAATAAGAACATTAGCACCGATAAAATGTTTGTTCTCTGCACATTCACGACTCGCATAATATTTATTCAATTTCAAAGGTTTACTTTAGGAAATTGTATTCGATGGGCGATTAATACTACATCACTACACCCGTGTAAATTCTAATTATTTTCTTAAAATTTAATTATTTATTTGTTTCGTTCTGACAAAAACACGATTAAGACAATGTCAAACTGGATGTGCTAATCACGAGTCTCAAATTGATGTTTAAAGTATTGTTTAATATTTTTGAAGATTCATTAAACTTTAATGGGCGTTTAAGTGATGATCGACAATAAAGTTGTAAACATTTTTACCGGGTTTTTAAAACAATTATAAACTATAATTCGAATAATTGATTAATCGATAATAATTTAATTGATACTTCGCCACAAATTTTTCCGCTTTTACATTTTGTAGTCGTGATTCACCCACAATGCATTTAATATATTTTATAAAATTTCATTTTTAAACATTGATGTATTGTTAATTAAATGAACCCACGCGCGAATAAACAATAATGAATGGACATATGTCAAAAATTGTTTCTGTTCGTTAGAACTTTAATGAAACAAATGGTTATTATTATAGTCGTTCGATAAAAGACATTCAAACTCAATCATAATTTAAATCAAAACGTTAATATTAAGTTGCGTTTACCTGCCCGACATTATTAAGTTCACGTCAATAACAATGAATATTTGTCAAAAAATAAAAATTAATTATATTCTAATTTTCCTGAGTAATTTACGAAGAAAATATATAGTACAAATTAAAAAGTGAATTTTATCTATTTTAATATCTAGCAGGCGTAAAACGAATCCTATCAAAAATATAAACTGTTATGATACTGAATTTATATATTTTATAGTTTAATGTCCAAGACGAGAAAACATTTCACGACTTTTACACGCTAATATTTTTATTCTTACGTACATAGAGTTTTGTGAAACCCTTCAACACAGTAATATACCGTTGCAGTATGCAATTTGTTGTTCAGTGTTCACATTAGTTGAGAATAAATCTCTCTTGTGATTTACACGGTATTACGATGTACTCTCTTAATTAATCTCTGAACTTAAAGTAAGAAGCAAAGTTCACAAATTGAATAACTTTTTCCGCGCGTTTCCTATTGCCCGCAGTGTTCAAGTAGTAGACGTTTTCAACAAACGTAACCGAATTTCACTTACAGTAAGTTGTAGTAGTGTTGTTTTTTCCTCATAAAAATAACCGTTGAGGTACCTAATGATGAATTCTACAGAATTCTCGTTAGTGAACTCGACTGTTATTCACCATTCAATAAATTTGTAGTATTCGCATAAACTGTTCGAATAGCTCGCAACAAAAATTAAAAAATAAATCATTCTGCAAATAACAAATAGAATAAAACTTGTAAATTCCAGGCTTATTGTGGTTGAATAATTAGAAGATTTTATTTTTTCCCATTATAATTATTTCAATTGTATATTTTCTAAATATTTAACATAACAAGTATTATCTGTAGTATTTTTTCGCGCATAATTTCATATTAAATGCGAGAAATATTTCTTTTAAATGCATGTTTAAAAAAAAAAAAATTATTTCGCTTAAAATGAGTTTTTTAATTTTTAACATTTTTTGCGTGCCTATACATGGCTGTTAATAAATCAACAAGGTACTTAAACGTTGTACATTTCTTTACGAAAAAATGTAAAAGTATATTTAAATGAGTTATTCCATAATACAATACATTTCAAAACGTTTGAATAAAAGTGCACAATTATTATTTTTATTATTTTCACCGGTGTTTGTGTACAAATTAACCTTTATTTAAATAACTGTATGCAAATATAAGAATACATATAAAATCGCCGGGTCATTTAAAAAATATAAAATAAAGGCGCTACTAAATATTATATTTACAATGATTCAAACTTGTTTTACCGAAATTCTTAATATAATATAATTTATTCTTTGCCATCAATCGATAGTAATATTTAAATAATAAACAACAAAAAAAGGTTTTTAAAAGAGCAGAAAACGAGAAGAGAAAACGAAAACGTTAACTTGGGTTTGATTTTCAGTACCGAAATAAATTAGACGAAAAAAAAACCCTATTAATTGTTTTAAATGTGTGCCGATTTAATTAAAAATAACACTTAGAACGTGATTACTGATGAACACCCAAAAATTAGAATAGAATCATTTTATTAATCTTGAAACTCTTCCTCACATTCACCGTCGAACGACCGGATATATCCATTCGGGCAAACTCTCTGAGCGGTCCTCAGTTTCGGATGTATGATCAGAAATTTCAGTTCTATCTTCGACTCGACGGTTGGGTTATCCATAGCGGTCTTTGCGTTCTCAGTCGTCTGCACCGTATCGATTTTTGGAAATACAACCGAACTTTTGTCTCGAGCATGACTAGCATTCGCATTACCAGGTAAGTGCGGTTCGAACGAGACCGACCGATGTTCGGTGACGGGATATGAATGATTGGACGCTTCCGAGTCGTTCGCGGTCGAAAAAACAAAAACGACCAAAACCAAAATTTTAAATAAAATTACCATCGTATTCGAATAATATTTTATGATCGATTATTAACGAGTTCAACTATTTACTGTCGTCCGTGCTCTACGCTCACAATACGGAGAAAACAAATTAAATTACACGGCAGCTACAGGTTTTGAAAGTTGACTGATGTGCACATTTGACCTTGTACGCGTACGCCCCACTTTTAAAATTTTTTTCGACGACAAAATATCCATCCACTCGTTCTCTCTCTCTCTCTCGATAAAATTTTCCTCGTTTATTTTAAAACGTCCACAACAACAATACGCATAATGGCCATAATGCATATTATACGTAAATATCCGACTCCTGAGCATCCTTTACGAAAGGGACAAAACAATAAATGTCTCATCAAAAACTTAAGAACTATAATATAATGTTCAATAAGTACAAACTTGTATTCGGTTAAAAAAAATATCTGTTGTAAATGTATACATAGTCTTGTGGATATTAAATAACACTAGAACTACTTACATATACATTAAAATTTACACGCATTTTGTGTTCTCAGTGTAAATAGCACTGAAATCTTTTTCGTCCATTTTAGATTCTGAGCGAAGTGATAAGAAGCTAGTGTTTTTACAATGATGTTTATTTATTTATTTTATTTTTTTCTGTGTACAACTTTTCGTGTAGAAATACTTGTCCAAAAGTTTCGATCAATAACTTTTTGAAACCGGATTTTCCTCTAGATTGTACTTTAAAGAGGTCATTTTTTGAATTTCTCAATTCTTCAATTTTTTCTTTTGGAAAAAACTACCCAAAATTTGACAAAAACGACTCGGAAACCATCATTTTTTGATCCGAATTT
>JAIPRM010001535.1:0-37177 GCA_025469315.1 Stegophylla sp. TES_Ste_2020
GTTCAGAATCGTTTTACTGAAGAAATGATTTATCGTTTCTTTAAAATTTAATACGCCCGTCAAGAGAATACCACCCGTCGTACGAAGTACACCCATCGTGCGAAGTATGTCCGGCTTTTTTTTATTTAATAAATAAAGAAAAGGAAAAAATATCAAGTATATTATATCTAATATACATATTACATGTTACTGTTGTCCAAAAGGAATAATATATAAAACAACTGAATAGGTACATGATCGATTTAACTGTTTTTAAGATTTCAAACATGATCAAAAGTATATAATCTTTAATCGTGTTTCAAAATAACGAGTTTATCTATAATTTAACTCGTTATACTTAGATAAACTTTATTAATATTTATTAATCATCGCTAAACTGTTGTATTGAAATCACTTTAACTCCAACTATTCACTCGTACAGGGTACAACGGCATATATTATGAATGCACATCAGTGAACTTAAAATATTCGCTGACAGTCTTAAGTCTGTATAAGTGGAAAGGGAAATGTGGATGCAAATGAGTGATTGCACTAAAAATAATTTGTGCGCAAACGAGTGGTGGTCGCTTAAGAAATAATCTGTGCGCAAACGAGTTGTAATTTTAGTAAATGTGCGCAAATCAGGTGCATCCCCCCTCCCCGAACGACCGAATCGTCTCCCAAGTCCAAATCATGGTACAGACAATCCACGGGCGAGGTACGCCGACCCGACACCTCAATTTTCGAGCAACGGACCTCGCACAGGTCACGTTCATGCAATATCTCGTTTGTTGTGATTTCATTGAATAAATATTATTAATAATATAATAATTACTTTTCGTCTTCATTTAATTTATTTTGAATAGACTTGGTACGCCGCATATTTGAAGCGATATTGTTTCGGTACAACGACATTTCTTTTTTTGGACATTTTTTCTTTTTTTTCCGTGATGATGTACCAGTTAAAATTTCGTAGTTTAATATGTTATTTCTTTCTCGCCTACATGCTTCCAGTTTTTCTATAAACAATAATTATGCCTATAAAATATTTGAATTCGTAAATCAAAAGTTTTCCAAAAGAATATATATATTCGTATTTTTGGGCCCAGAATATTACCGCCAAGTAAAAAACAACAATATAAATAAATTATTTTAACCTTTAATTGTAAGCTATTATTTAGACCAGATACAAATAAAGTAAATAAAAAAACAATGTATGTAAATATAACTACCTATTTGTAATTTAAAAGCCGGACATACTTCACACCACGGATATTCTTCACTCCTCAGGTCAGATACTCTTGGTGAGTTTGTAAAATTTTAAAAAAAAGATAAATCATTTCTTCAATAAGACGATTTTGAACGAAGGAGTTATAAATTATAATTAATAACATAAAGAACAATAACAATAGTTGTCATTTTCAACACACTTACCAAGAGTAGGTATCTGACCCGAAGAGCGAAGAATATTCGTGGTGCAAAGTATGTTCAGCTTTATTGTATTTAATTTACTTTTTTTTTATCAAATAAAGAAAAAAAGGAAAAATTAATAATAAGAAATAGAGTTACAAAAATGTCCAAAAATTTTTTTATATTTTCAAAATTTTCCTGCACCAAAATGTTTCTCATATTATTATTTGTCAATATTTAAATTTTTATAAAGTTTGGATCAAAAAATAATGGTTTCCGAGTCTTTTTTGTCAAATTTAGGGTAGTTTCCTCCTACATTAAAAAAAAAAAAAAAATGAAGAATTAATAAATTCAAAAAATAACCTCTTTAAAATACCAACTAGAGGCAAATCTGATTTCAAAAAAATGTTGATCGAAACTTTTGGATAAATATTTCTATACAAAAAAGTGTTAACATAAAAAAATAAAAAAAAGTAAATATCATTGTAAAATCACTAGCTTCTTCACTACGTCCAGAATCTCAAGTATAGTAAAAATCATAAAAATCACTAAAATTTAATTTTTACAATAATATGAACTCATACGTTTGAAAATACTTAAGTTATAGTTTAGTCCTTAAAATATGTAATTTTTTTGTTTTACATATTTTTCTGTTTTTTGTATGATAATTTTTACTTTTTTATTAAGTTTATTGATACTCTGTATTTTTATGTATATTTCAGTTTAAAAGTCATTTAGATTTTTAGGTAGGTAAACATAACATTGACTCGCGGGAGTTTGCATATTTCCTTAAGGTAAAAATAAAATTGACCCGGGAGAGTTTACTATCGCCCATATGTAGAAGGTTAACCTTAAATGGCTTATTTTACCGTTTTTAAAAAAACTGACCTCTTTAAAGTATCATGTTCACCTATCAGTATTTTATACAAGAAAAATTTACCAAACAAACTGATCCTAATATGTTGTGTCAAATAGAAAAATAGTTTCCATAAAAAAAAAAAGTTATTGTAAAAGCCTGCAGATCATAACCATCGTCATAACTGTGGTATGATTTTACTCAGTCGTAATTTATAATAGTACTTAACGCCAAATTTTTATACTGTTATATTTCTTTAAATAAACAATGTAATATTGTTCATTTAAAATTTAAATTATTTACAGGGTATCAAAGGAGGGGGCTTCAACCCCCATAGTCCCTACCCTTGTATTCGCCACAGTTTGTGACATAAAGGTATTCCATCACATACTTTTGTATCTATTTTTCATGTTTTGCACAGAATTACATAATAAAATATTTTGTACTATATGACTCATAGCAGAGTTTCTCAAAAACGATCCACTATTAGATTTTGAGTCGACTTTCAGCTAGTTACTAGAAGTTAATATTTTGTTTAAGTATTAGAAAATATTAATTCCAGATATTCATCAGAAGCCATAATGTAATTGCAACATACAAATTTTAAACAAAATATCTAAAATTATTTAATATTAAAGTATAATTGTATTTTAGAAACTTTTATTTGTCCCCAAAAACCATATGGGTCGCAATATATTTTTCATATAAAATTTGGCTCTTGGTTTATAAACTAAAAACATAAAAAAATGTATACAGAATTTATTGAATT
This sequence comes from Stegophylla sp. TES_Ste_2020, assembly GCA_025469315.1. Taxonomy (NCBI): domain Eukaryota; kingdom Metazoa; phylum Arthropoda; class Insecta; order Hemiptera; family Aphididae; genus Stegophylla; species Stegophylla sp. TES_Ste_2020. The sequence goes on from JAIPRM010001535.1 coordinate 3,015, forward strand.
CAATGTTTTATTTTTTCATTTAAGTTAGAAACAAAAGCTTACATTACTATATCAGATAAACTAATTATTATAAAATAAAAAAGCTCAACGCTCACCTTCAATATCTTGTCCGAATGGACCAATGAAGTAAAAATTCAACAGATATTTTCATATAGGATTTTAAATTACACTTCATATTAACTTGATTTTTAAAGTTTATGAAATTTCTTTTCGTATTCTATTATAATTATAATAGCGAATGGTAAGAGAGAAAGATAATTAACCTTACATGTACTAAAATATTTTTAAGGACATTTCAAGAATGTTATTGATGAAATACTCATTCAAATTTATAAAAGTAAACTGAGAAAGATTTTCAATAAATTGCATACATATCCTATTTTTAATAGTTACTGTCTGAAATTATAGTATTACTAGTGTAAAACATGTATACATATTACAATATATCATTTTTCAATTTACACCAGATGATGAAAACTTACCTTGTCTAGTTTTTTCATGTTGCTGATAAACTGGGTAAGCTAATTTAATTGATACATTAAGATCTTTAGAAATGTCAGCTGCACTTTTGTACAATAACTCATCAGGCTATGAAAATTAAATAATTTATAAAATTTAAAGATATAAACACTATCTATTTCACTTGCCTTTATTTTAGCTCTACGGCAAGCTAATAATGACCGTGGACTATTCAATACGAAAGGACTTAAATGTCCACACGTATCAAAATTTGTCAAATCTAACACATCAGAAGAAATTGATTCAGTTACACTACTTCCCATTGTTAAAAAGCTGTTTAAATTTTATTCTTACAAAATAAAATAGTGTTACTAGAACAATATAATATATATATCAACATTGGTGTCTGTTAGTACCAGGTTACATAAAATCAATAATTTGGTAGTTGAAAAACTAATGTAACAACCATTGGAGGCCTTTAACAATATTATATTCAAATATTATTAAAACATATAAAAAAACTGTTTTATTTTATAAATAATAATATAATATAATAAATACAATATATCATATTACATTTTTTTGTTTTATGTTTAGGAGAGGGAAGGGATGAATGAATAAGTATTATTTAAGTAATAATAAAGTTAAAATGAAATAAAATAACAAACTAAAATCTAACAAACTAAAAAAATTGCATAAAAAATGTTATATTTATATGGTATATTTTTTGTAGGAAATGTTTTTGTTTATGGATGACTAGAGCTGAATCTGAAACATTGTGCTCATAATGTTTATACACACTTCTCATTTAAGTAGCTATGTTCATAATAAAGTTCACACTTTTTTTTGTCTTAAGATTAATTAAATAGGGAATTAAATGATTAGTATTCTGGAACACATAAATATTTACATGAATACCTAAAGTGCTTTTGAAAATATTTCAAACAAAACTCAATAAAAGAAAAGTAGTACAATTTAAATTGTGCCATTTGGTAATGCTCCATTAATTTCATCTACTTTGGAATTGGAATCTTCATCTAGTGTAATTTCATCACTTGAAGAACTACGAATGTCACCATCAATCTACAATTATTATACATTTATTAGAAACACTTTAATATATTTTTAATAGACTAATAATATATACAAACATAGAATTAAATAAGTAGATAAAATACCCAAACAAATTATTTTTATATTTAAATTGTCTAGAAGTTAAATAAGAATTACAAATAATTTAAGACATGACTCTAAATCAGTAGTATTCCCACTTTTTTTGTTGTAAGCTCTTTTATAGATTTTCAAAAATTATATGCCCCTTTCCTCCTATAAAATGAAAAAAAGGACTTCATTTTGTATACTTTGTAAATAAATCATACAATATGTATGATTATTATTTATTATTTAATATTTCTTATTTCTATTATTTTCACTTTTTCCATTAATAATAATAATAATTATAAAATATAAATAATAACAAATAATATAAATACTGAAATTTCTAATCAATCAAGTGAATAATAATAATTATAGTCATTGGTATAAAATTATTAATAATAGTAAATACTAAATAATAATATATAATGACATTATAAATTAATGTGAAGACTGATTAGACTTATTCTGGACATATTTTTATAGAATCTGAGTGAAGCCAAAAGAAACTAGTGTTTTTACAATGATGTTTATTTTAGGTTCTGAGCGGAATGAAAATGCTTATGTTTTTACAATGATGTTAATTTTTTTTCATCCATATTTTTGTTTTTTCTTCTGTAAACATGTAAACACTTTTTCTTATAGAAATACTTGTCCAAAAATTTTGATCAGTGACTTTATAGATACCAAATAACATCCAGATGGTACTAAAAAACTACCGTAAAATTGATAAAAAAAAAAAGAAGATAAAATATGCCACAACCTGAATTTTCTTAAATTTGATTGTTTTTTTTTTTAACTTTACATCAAAAATATTATAGTTGAAAACTTTCATCGACTACTAATAAGAATAGTCACACGCATGCATCATAAAAATTAAAAAAAAAAATTGACAAATTTTAAGCTAAGTATAAAACTAAAAAGTAATATTAAAAAACGATATAATAGTTAGTATTTTTTTTTTTTTTATATCAGTTTAAAATTACCATTTTGATGGAATTCATTAGTTTTACATAAAATAACACTATTCAGCACTTGAAAAAAGTGTGTACTTCGCACCTTGGGGTGTTATTCGTACCTCGGGTAGGATACTCTTGATAGGTGTGTTGAATTTTAAAGAAACGATTTCTTCAAAAAAATGATTTTGAGCGTTGCTTTAACTAATATATAATAATAATAATCAGTTTTGAAGAATTGAACCTAAACATTGAACTAAAAATATTTTGTTACACACAACATTTATAAAAAAAGAAAATTGATTTCCATATATTCACATACACCTAATGAGTACTCCATAAATAATTGCAAATTAAAATAAAATATAAACATCATAATAAAGTAAAATAAAGCAGCTCTAATTATTCTAAATCACCATTTATGCACTTTAAACATAATTAGTACCAATGTTTATAGAGGCATCTCTGGTCAGTCACAGTTGAAAAAAGTGCAAAAATTCAGTTTATAGGGTAGATTCGAACAGGCACGTACACAAAATAAATTTTCGGGGGGTGTTCCTTATAAAATAGTAGTATTATACATACAATGTACATATATAAAATGACTGAACAACGCTGCAATTAAGAAATTTCGGGGAGGGTTTGAACCCCTAAAACCCTTCTTGTATACGTGCCTGGATTCGAACCTCGTACTGTAGCCAGAGCCGGCCTTAGAGTGGAATGAGGACATAGGGAAAATTTTATTAAGCAAGACCTCAGAATCTATTTTATTTCATTTTTATTTATTTTCATAGTACTAAGTAGAAATTAATGCAAGTGTATAAACATTTTTTTTTATTAATTTCACATATTACTATTAATTAAATATTAATCATATAATACTACGGTTCCCTAAATGTTAGACTAATGTGGACCTCATGATTTCTCATGGCGCTTTTTTTAATAAAAACTAATGAACTTTTTCGTTATTACACCAAAATATTTGTCTTGTAATTCTCTATCTATGTACCAACTTTCGTAAAGATGGGTCATACCAATTATTTTTTATATGGATTGAAGTGTGTAATTTTATGTAAAACTAATGAATTCTGTTAAAATACAAACTTACAGCGGTTATATAAAAAAAAATTGATTCAATTTTTCAAGATTTTTTGAGTAATTAGAAATACATACATGTTTGTATTAAATTTTCATCTCTTAATATTCATACATTTAAATTTTATGAACTAAAAACTAACAAAAACCGAGAAATTTCAGAAATTCTGAACTTACCTCAAAATTGGTCAAATGTCTAAGAAAATTTTAACTTTCTAGCTCTATTATTTTGGAAGTTATGAAAAAATAAAAATTGAATTAATGAAAATTCGAATAATGCAGTTTTTTGTCAATGATTGGGTAGTCTAGGCTTGCACTTAGAAAAAGTATTGAGAATTTGGAAAAATGACCTCCCAAAAGTACCATTTTGATAACATTTCTGATCTACAGAGTTACAGAGCGAAATGAATTATCGAAAGCTTCTTGTCTATACTTTACTTATCTTTGTTTTACTTTACCTATCATTGATTTACTTGACATTACTTTACTTTTAGATTCTGAGCAGAGTGAAGAAGCTTATGATTTTACAATGATGTTTATTTATTTTTTCTCTTTTTTTTTATAGAAATAATTGTCGAAAATTTCGACCAGTAACTCTATAGATCTGGAATTACACCCAGATAGTACTCTAGAGAGATTATTTCTCAATTTCTCAATACTTTAAACTATACTAAATGAAAAACCATTTTCGTTTTTCGTAAATGTTGTAAGTAACAAAATAATTTATAGTACAACATTTAAATTCAATTCTTCAAAACTAATAATTATTATTGTGTATTTATTGAAGCTCCGTTCAGAATCATTTTATTGAAGAAATGATTTAGTTTCTTTAAAATTCAACACACCCGTTTAGAGTATCCCCCACCTGAGATGGGAAAAACACCCCAATATGCAAAGAAAATTTTAAAATATGGAAAAAAAATTTTAGTCATTTTTTTTTCCAACACTTTTCCCTTATAAAATTTATTTTTCATGTTTTCAGTAATAGTGGGATGTGAAACTGGTAGTTAAAAATTTCTTTTTTTTTTTATATATAATAATAAATAAATAAATTTGTTATTTAATCTGAAACTATACTCAAATTTGTTTTATTGAAGAAATGATTTCAAATAAAATGTACACACCTAACAACCAATGTTTCATTTAAAATTTAAGGATTAACAGGTAAATATTTTATACATAACTCTTCCAAGTTGAAGCTGATTGAAAATCAGTTTACTCTGTGATAACTGCTAGTACCTACCCAAAAATGTGTTTATGCCCCAAGTTGGAAAATACTGCTCTAAAAGGTTCAACTATTATAATAAACAAATATTTACTTTTCCAGAATTCCATGACAGATATGCAATTTTCAAAATTAAATGAGTCCAATAAAGATGGAGACCAAGTAGAATAAATAGTAGCCCATTGAAAATGTAATAAGCTGGGAACATTTGATTAACCACTTGAGGTGCGTCGACCGATGTACTAAGTAAAAAATAAAAAGTTCATCTGTGAATTTGATTAATTTCAGGAAATAGATGTATAATAATTACCTGTACAAAATCCAAAAAGGGAATAAACCAATTCTAGTTACTAACCAGACAATTATGAATACTATAGAAATGAAGTCACATAATTTTTGATATTTCGCATACTTAGCCATTTTTGCACACTGAAATCAAAAATATATAAATTTAATTATTTATTTATTTCAATTTAAACGAGTTAGTGATTAATGGTAAAGATAATAATAATAATAACAATTAACAATAACAGTATAAATAACAATAACTATAATAATAAATAGTAATTAACAACATTAAAAGCAAAAAACAATTATATATTCTAGTAATAAAAATATTAAAAAATTCAACAGAGTAAAAATTAAACAAATCAATTTGGAGATCATTAGCTAGTTTCATAGTTCTATTAATGGGTGATGCTAAAGCATAATTTGTTTTTTGAAATGATATGTAAAACGTTTTTGATGATCTAGTTCTAAAATGAGGAACATGAAAATTATAATAACTTAATAATTCTGGACAATTTATATATCTATTGACAAGTTTAAACAAACATTTTAAATCATTTATATTTCACCTATTAGCTAAATTGACCATGTTTAATATGTCTAATAACGGTTTATATTGTTGATGAGGTTGACGCGGAATACAACATTTGAACGATATGAAGCGTAGAAAACGATTTTGAATAACTTCTAAACTTTATATGAGAACACTGGAATATGGTGACCAAACTATTTAGTTATACTCTAACTTAGAATGCACTAGTGAAAAATATAATGTTTTTAAGGCATCAGGGTTAGTGAAATCTTTGTAGACTAATAATGAATCCTAGAGTGGATGATGATTTTTTCAGAATATTTAAATAATGTTTATTAAAGGAAAGAGTTAGGTCAAATATAACACCTAAATCATTGTTATCCTAAATACGCTGAAGCACAACATTATCTAAATTATATGCATAGTGAAGAGGAGCAAGAGATCTAGTAAATGACATAACAATGCATTTCTCTATATTCAAAGATAAATTATTAAGTTTACACCAGACTAATTAAGAATTTAGATTGTTTTGTAAAATAATTGAATCTGAGTTTTGTAAAAAAATTGATTACATTTATTATAATGATGTCTAAAAATGTATAATAAAGGATCTATTAACTCATAATTATTTTCACTTGTTAATTATAGTCTGTGTTTATTGAATACCTACAGTAAATATGTGTACAAATACATGAAAAGTGCCTTAAATAAAATTTAAAAAGTAAAATTTGTTGATTTAAGTTTTTAATACAATTATTTTATTTATCACAATTCAATAACAGTGTTTATAATAAATGTATAATAATTAATACATAAATACATAATTATTATTATTTTCAATAAATAAATTCAGTGGTTGACTTTAGACCTGAACTGTATTAATCTCAGTAATTTATAATTTTATTCACAAGACACCACTCAAAAGATTATCTTTGTTACTCATATAAATTAGCATAACAAAAATCATGTTCATGCATATTGATTAAAAATGTGTAGTTGTATAACATTTTCATTACATTAAAATCATAAACTTTAATATTAAAGTATACCATTTAATCAAAGTTATTTTTAAATTAATAAAGTACAATCAAAATACATACTTTATTACGAGGAAAAGAAAAAAAAGGACAAAAGAATTAAGCAAATACTATAAATTTATAAATTACATAATTAAAGTACCTAAAGAATTTAGAGTTCTCACGTGTGTCTTTTCAGAACACATATTTCATTAAAATATAAAACTAAATATTCAAATTTTAATACTAGAGTTAATAACCAACATTGTACAAAGAAATACTTAGAAAAAGGTCAAAGTTGTTCTTTAAATTATTACATTTATTTATAATAACTAATTGCACATGATCAAACTCTAAATTGCTTATTATTAGTTTATGAAAGTTTAGCATGAATGTATTTAATCTATGTAACACGTATGTAAAAACAGATTACGGCCTTTATGGAACATTTATTATTGATTAGTCATAATTTAAATGAGATAATTATGGGCATACACAGTTGAATAGTGGCCAAAGTAGGCAAATATTTTTATTTTACTTAATTTAAATAGATGTCACATTAAAATAGCAACAACAAAATGTTTAAAATATTTAATACTTAAGATTAATTAGAGGGTAGGATGTTCTAGGAGGGAGTGTTAAATTTTAAAGAAATGATATATGTTCAAAAAAATAATTCTGAAATAAGCTTTAGTTATACGCAACAGCCATTTTCAGTTTTATATTGAGGAAATTTAACAATTATTACTTAATAGGAGAATAATCCTAGTCCATTACATTATTCGTAAATTATTCTAAATGATCAATTTTCTATAAAATATTACGTAATCATAAGGAAAAGAAATCTGCTATTATTTGGATAAACCAACATTTAATAAAAAATTATTAATTGAGTAAGCCAACATTCTTTGAAATCATCTAATAAGTAGAAAAATATATTAAAAGCAACAAAATTTAGGACTACCAAGTTATTATATTTTGAGACCAATTATAAAATGAAAAATAATCTAAATTTGTTATTATAACTAGGTATATAACCAACGTTGGTTTCAGATAATTGACTATAAACCTTCTAAAATCAGGTAAATTGTACGAAAACAAAGTATTCCTGTAGTTTGGCCAGGCACATTAACAAAAGCCAAACATACTTAACATCATTAGTATTTTTCACCCCTGTGGAAGCTTCAATTAATTATAGACAACAAAAATTGTCAGTTTTAAATATAAGCAGGTTTAACAATTTTTAAATCTGTACATTTTATCTGAAATTCATCTATGATAAGGTTTAGTTGATATTTTTATGATTTAAGTATATTGCTTTTGGGATACGTAATAACAGAAAAATCTGTATCCATTTCATTATTTGTCAAATGATTAATTCTTCTGTGTTTTGAAGTTTTAAGATCTTATGGTCAAAAATTGCAACTTCTGATTTTAACAAAAACGTAAATACAAGTTTACATATATATGAGTAAATAGGTATACAGTTTTCTGTCTTACCAATAAATTGTATAAGTTAAATAATAATTAGGAAGAGAAATCTGCATTATTTGGATCAGCTGTCATTTGAGCCGTAATTTAAACATTCATAAAAAATTATTCAGTAAGTCAGCTTTTTTTAATGAAAATTATACCACGTGTGGAATAACTTGTTAGGAATCTTTTAGTAAAAGAAAATAATGAGCGTATTTTAAATTTTAAAAGTTATAACATTTTGATTGAAAAAAAAATTATTTTACGTAAAAATGACAGGTTTTATACAAATTCTAAATTTAAATGGTTATAAAAATAAAATCAAAAATTGACTTACGATGTCAAAGATTTTTTCAGGTTATTTAGATATTTATATGTGAGGCAGTGTTAAATTTTCAGCTAGTAATATTATCTTGAATTAAAAATTTTATTGGATAAAACCTAACAAAATACAAGGCAATTCCAAAATTCTATATTTACCCAAAATTTTATTTTTTTGTCTGTATTATACTTATTGATAATATGTGAAAATTTGAATTTTCTATTTCTATTGGTTTCGGAATTATAGTGAAATATATAAAATTGATTTTCTGAAAATCTTGTCTACAGTATATTTGATCAATTTCATTCAATTTTTCAACAGGGTTTTCTTGTGTTTGGAATAAGTATTGAGTAATTTGAAAAATAACCTCTCAATAATATCAACTAAATAAATTGCTGTTTGAAACTTTTAGAGAAAGTATTTATACATGAAAACTTGAAATATTGTTGTAAAAAAACATGTAATGATTGAAAAATTGTACGACTGCAGGGTGAGTTTAAGATTCCTAATTGGATTAGGATTCTGAACTTAGAGTACTTCAAATTATCAAAATACGTTTACAATTTAAATACTTCATTGTAAGCACCTAAATAAGCACTTTAGAATATAAAAATGGGTAATTTAAAAATATTAACCTCTGCCTTTTCTTAAAAAAGGTTAATATATATATATATATATACATTGTCTCCTTACAATTTTCTAATATTTTGTTACACAATTTGTGTCTGTGATGTATTTTAACTTTTTAGAGACTCTTAAACCAGGGGTTTCCAACCCAAATCATCTTGCAGGCCATAAAATTTTCCAAGGCGGGTCACATCACTATGAGTATAGTATCAATTTTTTTTTTTTTAGGATTTTTGGTTTAGTTATTAAAATACTTAACTCTTTCACTTCTAATTTATTTCCTCTACATACCCATCTCTGCTGAATTGATTTGACTTTTTAATTATTTTAATTTTTTTAATGTAAATGATCTACCTACATTGTCATATAAAATTATATTTTAAAATCAAAAATTGAAAAAAATATTTACTTAAATATTAATTTAGCTTTTTTTAAGAAAGACATTATATTAAAATATTATTATAAAACTCAATGAGTATAACATATATCCTATTCTTCACAAATTTTTCAAAAATTAAATATTTGTTTATTATATAAAAATAGAATCTAAAAACTGATATATCAGTTAACATTTTTCAAATATAGTATTATTTTCACCAGTTAAACTATACATAAAAATCCTACCATTGTTCAAATAATCAAGGTTAAAATAATAATATTTTTATCATTATTTTGGATTATACCAATGAATACAATCTAAAATCTTTTTCCTAGATTGTTAAATTAATTTAAAAGTATAACCTTCAACATATGACATTTGGTAATATCCAAAAAATAGAATAAAAAAAGAAATATTTTAAATCAGGCAAATTAAATTCATATTTAAACACTATAGTCTGACCTCTAACTAGATTAATTAAACAAATAATATTTAATATTTTTAATTTAGTTGGTTTATAAAAAAATTATCTTTATTGATTGACCTATGCTCCTTGGAGTCTTAAAATTGATTTTATTCATTTACATACTTTATTTATCTTTATCAACTATTATTTAATAAAATAAAACGCATTACTTATACTGAATAGAAAAATATTAATATTACCTCCAGGAAAATATCTCCAAAATCATGTGTTAAGAGCACTAAAGTGCCAATTCTATGAAAATTACATATCCATGAAAAAGATAATAAACATATGGTACATAAGTGATGTACAAACATCTGCCAGAAATCTTTTCGTTTAACATCGAAAAATTGAGAAACAGCTAATGCCCAATAAAACGATAACGAGATCATATAGTACCACCACGTGTCTCTCGTAACACCCTGTAAAATAATAAAATAAAAAATAATTGTACATAAAATATTTTCAAAATATGTATAAACATATTGAGTACATGATATGAATTATAATGACTTTTATTTTTTATTTACTTGATGTGGGTATCCAATCCAACAATAATCTATATTCCACAACCAGGGTTTATTCCATAAAAAGACAAGACCATAATGGAATGAAAATGTGTAATAGAAACATCGCCAACTGGAAAATACATATTTTAAATATATTAAAAAATGTGTAATATTATGAATGTATTCATAAAAAAATATTCATATTACTTGTATACTATTAATTAAAAAAAAAAAAAATAATAAAAAATCTATGATATATAGGTATTTAAAAATTAAATTAAATAAATAAATAATAAAAAAAAATCAATGTATGTTTATTACACTATATATTAAATAACAAAATAAATAAATAAAAATAAACTTAGCCTGGAGTATTATAATTGTTTTTTTATAACGATCGGTTTTGATTTTAAAAATAATCATCAGGTTAAGATAATTGTCATTGAATATTATAATATATATTTATTTTGTTATTTAATATGTAGTGTAATAACTATACAATTGTGGAACCTATATTAATAATTTTCACCTTGGTGACATATTAAGAATTGCATCATGGAGTATTTAAAAGACTCATTTCATCAAAATATTGAAAAAATGTCAACAAAAATTCCATTAATTACTACTCAATATTTGAAAAAAGACACTGAAATCATCATTCTTTGATTCAAACTTTATGAAAATTTTAAACATAGATAGACAATAATATGAGAAACATTTTGGCATAAGAATATTTTGAAACTGTGAATAATTTTTTTGGACATTTTTCCAACACTTTTTTCTCATTAGCTTTTTTTACCTTTTCATTATTTATTAGATAACAAAAAGTAAAGTAACGCATAGACAAGAAAGCCAGACATACTTTGCATTATAAATATTCTTCGCTCTTCAGGTCAGATACTCCTGGTGTAATAGACATAAAAACTATTATTGTTCTTTATATTATAAACTTTTTTTATTCAGAATTGTCTTATTGAAGAAATGATTTGTTTATTTAAAATTCTATCACATCCACCAAGAGTATTTGACCCGAGGAGCAAAGAATATCCGTGGTGCTAAGTATGTCTGGCTTTCTTGTCTATACTTTACTTTACTTTACTCTTTTAATGTATACCTAAACGTTATCATATAGAAATACTTGTCTAAAAGTTCTTATCAGCAATTTTTAGAAACTTTGATTTGCTTTTAAATGGTACTTTAGAGGCCATTTTTGGAATTTTTAATTGTTTTCTCAAAATTAAAAAAAAAAAAAAAACTATCCACAAATTTGACAGTAAAAATCGAAAACTATCTTTTTTTTTAACTAAACTTCATGAAAATTTAAACACAGATAGATAAAAATAGGTATAAGAACTATTTAGACACAAGAAAATTTTGAACATGTTAAAATAAAAATTTTGGACATTTTTTTCTAGTAATTTTTTTACTTATTAATACTTTTTAATTTTAATAAAATTGTCTTTATTTTGAATAAAAAAAGGTAAAGTAAAGATGAGTAAAGGAAAGATAAGAGAAGCATAGACAAGAAAACCGGACATAGGTACTTCACATTATAGGTAGATATTCTTTACTTCTCGTGTTGGATACTCTTGGTAGGTGTGTTGAAAATGACTACTACCTATAATTGTTCTTTATATTATAAATATACTTTGCTTAGAATAATATTATTATATTATTTCTTCTTTCTTTAAAATTCAACTTGCTCACCAAGAGTATCTGACCCGAGGAGCAAAGAATACCCATGGTGTATAAATGACTTTTTTGTCTATACTTTAATTTTTTTAAATTATTTTCTAGGTAATAAAATCCTTATAGATACCTCATTACAGCTAGTGATTCATCAGAGGCTACTAAATGTAATGTAAATAGAATAAAAACTATAAGTTTTTACCATTAAATGAATAATTATACCTAATAGCTCAAGGAGTTTAAGATCACCTATAAACATTATTTGTCATATTATGAAAATTAACACCCATAGATATTAAATAGGTAGTTAATTTTAGTACAATATTGAAACCTTACCTGCTTTCACAAAATTTTATTAGTGTTGATGGCTTGCCTTGTGCTCGCCTCATTCTAAGCCATCGCTCTACCTGTCGTTCTGTCCAATCAAGTCTTTTGGCTAAGCCTATGACTTCTTTATGACTCCATTTGCTATTTTTCGCAAATGTTTCTTCCAATATTTCATTATTTGGAGCACGCTTTGGTTTCGTACTCTTAATACCCAAAGAGGCGCCGAATGGTGAAAAACAATATCTGTAATTATTATTAAGATTTATTTACTTAAATTTTGAATAAAAGTATTGCACTGTAATCTGAGGAGTTTTAAAATGTGTGAATAGCACTTACTTTTCTAACAAATATCTTATGAGTAACACAATTATAGCCATGGGAAGTGGATAGAACAGATGCCGATGATCGGTGTATTGCACTAATTCGTTTGGTTCCAAATCCGACCATTTGGTATTGGGGGGCAACCAAATGTCCGGCGACCAAAAGGCATCAGCAAATTGTCGAAATTTCCACATTACAATATCGGTAGTGACTGGTAGTTAATAACTATCATTATCCGCTGCAGACAAACTATGGAAACAACTGTAACACCGGATGTTCGGTCCTATTTATACACGCAGGTATTTCACGGAATACAATAAAATAATTAATAACGGTCATAAAACAGATTTAAATCGCACAAAAAATACAATAATCAATGCACTGGCAACAAATTATAACGAATGTGGAATATGGGCGGTTAAATAACCACTCCACCTGCCGCCAAACCACATTACTCACTATATCCCAAGTAGTACCTAGTGTATAGAAAAAATGAAAATAAAAAAAAACAAAATGATAAACCACTATTGGTACGATATGGTTATAGGTGGTGTTATGGTTAGTGGTGGGGGTGCCGGCCGGCAAAGCCGGTTACCAAGGTGGATGATCTCACCGATAATAATATTTATAAGCCATTGCAATTACATGTAAAAAACAAATTAAACAAAACAATTTATAAACCTTTTGTAAACAATATATGAATATTATTATAGTTTATAACCTTAAACAAATTGTTAGAAACATGAGATGTGTTATCAATTTTATTTCAGATTACTGAACCAAAAAGTTCTGGGTAACTGAGACCATTGAGTAGAAATATTATACTCGTGAGTCATCATGTAAACATAATATTATTGTCATTGATATTTTTAAATATTGATTATGTAGATTACTTCTTTTTATTTTTAATTTCAATATCCCGTAATAACACATTTATGTACTATTATGCAAGTTTTGTCGGCACTTCTTATTGATAGTACACTAGTACACTTGGTACATACAAATTTAAAATCGTTGAATATTTGACTGCTATTTTTAATTATTAAATGTATACCTAGGTATAGTTACAATTCATAACTGTTTTGATAAAAACTGCTCATAATCTCAATAATATTATGTGTGCGATTGTGGGAAACGGCCACTGTTATTATTATGGCATACTGTACCAGACGGTCCAGACGTGATGCGGGGGATCTATGGCGAAAGCCGAAAATCTACGTCATAATATTATTGGTTGCCGTGTGCGTATCACATAGACAAAATACATAAATATATATTATTATGTTTATAACGTATCACGAGCAGCTGCAGCTGATATACCTATCTTATGTGTCATATCACACATTTATATCAGTTTCATACCACGGTTGTAGAATTGGTACAGTATTTCATACCTATAGATAATAGATCCATTATCTATGTTCATATTTGTCCCATGCTGGAAATGTAATTAAATTATGCACCCAGCACCGGACATAAATATGGATTAATATTATATTTAGTATTATTAGTATTACCTCAGAACAAAATTGTACTACGTTTATACTTATTCAGCTAATTGTTTTTTATTCATATTAAAAGTAATCCGTTCATAAAATCATAATTATGAGCATATTCAAATTAAAGGTGACTTCGGATTTCTTAGTCAATAGCTTGTGTACCATAACATTAGGTGCGGGTATTGTGGAATATTCTGTCAAAACGTTTTTCAATGATACGTATATCAAATATTTTAAAGAAGCATACAAGTACGTTTTTAAATTAGTAAAGGAAATTAGTAGTCATCTAACTTGGTATTATGTACCTAGTTTGCATTACATGTAGGCAGGACCGATCTTAAGTGTATTAGTGCCCTGGGCGAATGCGATTTTGGCACCCCATGTTCCACTTCTATTACAAATCAGTTTTATTACTTTAACTTCAAACTTAAATTATATATTACATTGTTAAATGTAAAGCATAATTATTATACATAGTCATATTCAATCACGTCTCGTACAATAGTTGACTTTTAATAATTTTTTTGTGATGTATACTATTTTTTTACCACTGGCGTCCTTAGTTGCTGGCGCTCTGGGTGACTGCCCGCTCGCCCTACCCTAAGACCAGCCCTTCATGTAGACACATTCATACTATAAGCAAATTCATTTACAATAAAAATGTATAAGCATCATGATATATTAAAAAAATAATAATGCTTGCCTACATTATATTTAGAATTTATATTTTAACAATGTCTATTTTAGCTTTAATTTGTTGGTCAAATATTTTTTTGATTGTAGACAATTGCCTGTTTGCATTCTTTTTAACCTAAGTTACATGTAATTTAAATACATATAACCAAATACATCAAAATTAAAAATTCTACCCCTTAAGTACACACCTATAATGACTAGAATGTATTTTGTCTACCTACTATCCGGAAAACTGAATTAAAATTGAACAACATAAAAATAAATTGTATATTTTAGCTTCATAATTTTCAGTTAAACATAATTTTGAGAAAAGAGAAGTTTTACAATTTGTATTATTTTACTGTTTTTAATTCATAAAACACGGAAACATAAAATTTCATATATTTTACATTTTAAAATACTATTAATAACTTGACATAAAAATTAAAATTTCATTTTCAACAAAATCTTTACTATTAAATAATAAATAAATAAAATCAATGTATAGTTATTATATCATACTAGATGTGCATATACTGTTTAAAATTCTCCAAAGCCAAATTAATAATTTACTGTTGTTATATTTAAAGGACTTTTAAACTAAGTATTTCAAACTTATTGCTAGGTTCTCATTCTTTTATTCTGTGCTTAAGTCTACTATCTATGCCTTGATAAAAGAAGCTAGACTAATAACTAGCAATATATCCATTTTCCATAGTAAAAATCATAAACTAAAATATATTATTATCTTAGTTTATAATAAAAATGGTATTCACTGTGTTAAATAGATAAGTATTTAAAATAACATAATATTTACTAAAAATGTGTTGTGTATGTTATTTACTAATTTCTTGCAAGTTTGTTTCCTTATATTTTCCTAATATACTTACCTATTGTAGTAAATTATAACCACATTAATTTTTAAAATCATATCTCTCCACTTTAAAAAAATACCTGTTTAATAATTGTGAAATTTAATAAATAATTATTTTTTAGAAATGGACAACCAATTGCATTAAGTGAATCGCGCCGAAAACTATATAATGATGTAATTCATGATATGAAGCATACTGATTTTCAAAAAGCATTTTCTCTTCCATTTACAGCTGAAGGTCTCAAACCAGTAAATGTTGGTTGTTTGAATACTCGTTGTGGTTGTTATATAGGAATTCCAAGCATTTATGATTTAAACTCTGGCAAGGATGTTTCAAGCCTAGATAGTGAAAATGTGGATCTTCAAGTATATAAAAATTTGGCATAAATGATTTAAGATTTATTATTGTTATGATAAATATATATTTGTATATATATTTTTAGGGGCTTCTACAACTTATGAATAATAATTCAGAATTTGGTCAAAAATTCATGCAGTCATTAATCCTAAGTGATCCAGCTAAAAAATTTAGTATTGCGCGAGAATTAATTCTTACAGATAATTTTCAAGTTCTTTTTAAGTCTATATCATTTTCTGCAACTCTTTTACCAATGTACGCTCTAGGACATGTTGTATTAAGCTCATTGCCTGCCAACCCGGCCAAAATTAGAATTTTAGCATTTTTTTTATTGTGTAATATTGGAGTGTTTGTAACCTTACTAGTACGTACTGCAATTGAGAACTATTATCAAAGTAGTGCAGATAAGGTTGTATGTGATATTGGTGGTATTGAATATATTCACGGAGGAATAGAGTACTATGAAAAATTAATTCAGAGAAATTTAGCTTTAAGAAATGTTATACCTGAAGGTCAAAAAATATATACTGAACAAGGAAATGAAATTGGATTTATTTCACTGTTTTCAGAACTACCCCTTACATACAGAAAAAAACGCCTTGAACATATATTAAAAACTTATGAAAACGAAAAGAAAGAAATAAAAAATGAGAAGGATAAAACAGCATAATTTGATTCAAAATTATCATTCATAATTTGATTCAAAATTATCATTCATAATTTGATATAATTTGTGTTTACAAAATCGCTAATTTTTTAATAATTACATAGTTGAAAATATAGATTTTAACCACTGCATTTGTAGTTTTTATTTTTTTCTAATTTCAGATTTCCAAAATTTAGGAAACTAACCGAAATTTGATAAAAAACTGCTTTAAAACTATCTTTTTTTAATCCAAACTTTACGAAAATTAAAACATAGGTTGTCTCTAATTTATTTAATATTTTAGTGAATAAAAATTTTAATTATATGAAGAAAAAAAATGATTGTAGTTATTTTTAAACGCTTAAAACTCAAAAAAAAAAAGGTCATATTTCACACCTTTGATGGGATACTCTTGACAGGTAGGTGTGTTGAATTTCTTCAATAAAATAATTCTGAGTGGAGCTTGGTTAATATACAATATTAGTAATTATTTATATGTTTAACAATTGTTAATTTAATAACAGAATAATTTATGTCCAATTTGTTCATTGTACAAATTTGTTTAATAAGATACAAAATAATTATTAATAATTACTATTATCACCAACTGGTCGAAATTCGACCAGAAAAAAATATAATATTAATTTATTTTTATGTGATTGCAAACTGATCAATAACTCTTTGAAACCAGATTTTCCTCTAGTTAGAGAAGTAATATTTTGAATTTCGGAGAGAGAAATGAAAAAAAAAAAAAGTATTATCTATTACCCAGAATGCTCTTTATTTATGTAACAAAAGTTCCTTGTTTTGAATAATATTTAAAATTTTCTCTCATTTTACTCTTGTTATATAGAAAAAGTAAACTAACAAACTAAAATTTCAGTTTCCAAATGGTAATATAAATGTAATTTAGTAATTCTCACTATTTAAAAATAGTATATCACACAAATATAACATCCTACCATTAATTTTTGTTGATCAAAAAATATTATAGCTGTTAATGTACAAGTATTGCTATGGATTTACCATAATATTTTTAAATATAATTATTATGCATGAATATGTTTGAGTTAGTTATTATATTTTGATTTTAATACATTGAGTTATACACAGAAATTTTAAGAAAAAGAAAATATTCTTTATTCAATTTTATGTATTAAATAAAAACATTCTATGATTAAAAAAAAGCACCATATTAACTTTGCTTAAAGCATTTTATTATTATAAAATAGTGTATCGAAACTATATTATTTTAGATTTTCAATAAATCAAAATTAGAGAAAAATAATTAGGTTAATACAATATTTTGGTTATGTATTATAAATTGACAACAGAACAACTCTCAATGATATAGAATTTGTTTTATTACTAATATGTAATATAGTTATGATAAATAAATAACAAAGTAAACAATAATATGTAATTAAATTACTTTATGTATAATAAATATTAAGTAAACACTTATAATGAACACACATACGTGTATGTATATATGTATTATAGTACCTAATTTGGTAATTATACAAGTTTTATTTTACAAATTTTAAAATAAATTACCATTAAATAATTGCACAAAAATTTAAATTAATTTAAAAACAAATAAATGGAAAAATGATAGTGAAGTGAAGAAATAATATGATTAGTTGAGATGACAAATAACATATATAATTTACCATAATAATATGTTACAACTTCTGGATACTTAATATCACAATCCTAGGGTTTTCAACTAGAACACAAAATATAAAATGAATGTATTTATTAATATGCATACAAGTATAATAAATAAAATTATACACTTACTAAAGAAACTTTCTGTTCTTCCTTTTGCAGAATTGTATTTAATTGGTTGGAATCAAATTTGACTATAGCAGCTAATACCTTTGCTAAAACCTGCATTGAATAAAAAATATAGTGTTTAAAATACATGGAATTTTATTACATATATTTATTAAATACATACACACATTTATTAAAGTGGTCCTTAAATGGGTCATTTCCAAATTTTGATGAATGCACCTCCCAAAAAGGGAAAATATTTATTATATAAGCACTAATTTATAATTTAATTATTAAATAGTCAAAAAATGATCCAAGGTCCAACAACTCTTACATCATTATATTACCAAAACGTTTGTGGTCTTAAAACAAAACTAGACGATTCCTATATAAGAGATGTTGTATCACTCCAGCCAATACATGAAAGTAAACAAGACCAGCTTGGTGAATGTCAAGGCTAAGTGCAAAACGTTTTTGTGGGGCTTATTTAGTGAGCATTTAGACAGAACATAATAAATATGTTAAATTAATGTCTGATAATTCGTTTCACATATTAAACCAAAAATAAAATACGATAAATATTATTGTTGTGGTCGATAATATATTGAACCATAAAACTATTTTCACTTCAAAATTAATTTAAATAAGTTATTAACTTTTATCAGCTAAAATTATAATCATTCATAAACAATTTATTTACCATAGGTTGCTTTCCCATCATATATTCATATAAAATATTTCTTAAATATTCCATTTCACATTCATCTTTATCATTATCATCGTCTTCATCTTTATTTCTAAGTTTATGGTGTACTTCATTTCTATAATATTGGATTTCAATATATTAAAACAAAATATTTACAAATAATGTCCATTAATTATTTACCTATACATTTTTTTTAATTCTGAGAGTTCTTTATTAAGTTTAGTTATTTGTCGTTGAAGAGCTTCTTCACGCTGTGACACAGTTTCAGCATCGTGTATTAATTTTTCGAGAGTCTAACACAAAAAATTAATATTTTAAATAACTTAATAATTGTATGTAGCATAATTATAATGTATAAATTGTAACAACTAAAAGTTTATAATAAAATAAAGTATAACTAATTTTCAGTGTTCAAAACATAAAATAAAAAACAAAATAAAAATAAAATAAAATAATAAAAAGCACCTCATCATTTTTACACTCAGCAGTCTCTAATTGTATATTTTGCTGTAAATAAATTAAAATATAAAATATAAATAAAGAATTATTAAAAAAAAAACGCTAAAAAATTTATGTATTAAATTATTTTGCCAACTTTTCGTTCATTAGTCCATTCATTAGTTAGAGCTTCTAATTCTTCTCTGTGTTCAGTATCCATCATTTTTTTGTAGTTATCCATTTTTTCCAACCATTTATTTTCAGTTTCTGTTAACTTATCTGTCCATTTTTTCTTTTCGGTCTAAAATAATTACTTTATTAACAATTTTAGATTATGATTAAGTGGTTTTACTATGATTTTTATTTTAAATTTGTTGTTGAGCAAAGAAGCAAGTAGTGTTTTTACAATGATGCTTATTTTTTTTCTTGTGTGTTTAAGTTTTTATATGAAAATACTAGCCCAAAAGGATCAAATAGTAACTTTTTAGATAGAAAATTGCAACTTAGTTGGAATTTTTAAGAGGTCATTTTTCAATATATTAATCTAATTTGAGCAAAAAACATAATAAAATTGTTAAAATTTTTAAAAGATAATAATTAAGTACTAATTTATAAATGACCATATTTTTATTTATATAACTATAAAATAATATATTATTTGAAATATTTTATGCTTTCCATACTTACAATTTGATAGTTACTATATTCATCCTGTAAATTTGTAAATGTTTTTTTCTGTATTTCTATGCACTCTTGTAACTCTTCTATAGTTTCTTTCACTTCTGCATTGACTGACCGTTCTTCACTTCTTTTATAACCTAATTAATTAAATACATAATTAATTATTTATTTTATAATTATTCTTTAAAAAAGATATATAAATACATTAATTGTGTTTTAAAATATTTTATTTTTATTAAAATACTTGAAAATTAAATTAAATTTTAAGTATTTATTTATTTTTTAATCCTTTTCAAATTAAAATTACAAATAGAAAAAAGCTAGACATTCTTTGCACTATGGGTATTCTTTGTTATTTGGGTAGATGTTGCAATTTTAAAGAAATTTTAAATCATTTCTTCAATAAAACGATTCAGGGAAAAGCTTCAGTTAATACAAAATAATAATCGTCAATATTATATTTAGTGTTTTTAACATTTGTTATTTAATAACAAAATAATCCATGTTAATTTCATTATTTGTGTAAATTAGCAATTTCATATAATGTGTAACGTAATAATAAATAATAAGGAAAAGAAGTCTGCTATTATTTGGATAAATCATCATTTGTGTTCATAATTCTTACTTTTAAGTTGTAAAAAAAATATTTAGCAAGCCAACTTTCATGAAAATTTTACTCTGTGTAGCAGTGACGTATATAATAAAGGTGGCCATATTTTCGTAGGACATCTTAAAATTTTATCAATTTACTGCAATTAAAATTACTAAAAAGATCTATTAATATGTAGTAACAAAAATAAAAGGTTAATCTTTGAAAAACTGCAAGTTATACACATGCACACACTAAAGAGTTAAAAATTTAATTTTAATATTTAATTTAATGTATTTCCTAATTTTTAGAAGTCTATTTGTATGGTAATATTAATTATAAACAAAAGTATTAGAAAACAATTTCATGAACTTTAATAAAAAAATATGCTTAGATTAAAATAGTAATACATACGTTCGATTTCTTCTTGTAGTTTTAGTAAATCCATTTTACTTTTTTCAAATTCTTCATTATTTTGAAATAATCTAATCAAAATATCTTCATTACATTTCATAATAACTTCTGTTTTAAAAGACTCCAAACTTTTAATACAGTCAGATTTTAACACAAAATAAGCGTTTTTAATTGTTTCTAACTTTACTTTTGTGTTAATCAAATTATCGTGATAAAACTTAATCTGTACTGAGTATTCAGCTTTTAACTGTGTCATATGTTTAACAAATAAAATTGACCAAACTCCTAACTGTTCTGTTGTAAAAGACTTGAGATTTTCAAAATCAATTTTAATTTTTTTTAACAATTCTTGAACTATTTGAAGAATCTTTTGTCGTTCTTTCTTCAAAAAAGCATTTTCTTCTGTAAGTAGATTATAATCTTTAATTACTGACTCAATACTGCGTTCTTCAGAAATTTTATTTAATTTATCTTGATTTAATTGACTTAATATATCTTTATGAGCTTTGTTTAGTTTATCAAATTCTAATTGATTTTCTTCATTCTTTTTTTTCAGATTTTCAATAATCATTTCTTTTTCATTTTGAATCAATTTAATAGTTTTTTGTAAGTCATCATTGGATGATTTGTACTCTAGTAGTTCTAACTTTAATTTTTCATCAGATTCTTTGAGAGAATTGTTTTCTAAATTAATTTTATCAATATTATTTTGAAAATCTAACAACATTTTCTCCTTTTCATTTAAGGTACGTTGTAATAAGTTCAATTCTTCATTTAAATTAGAAATTTTTTCTGATTTTAGTTTCAACTCTGCAATACACTTATTTTGTTCATCTACACGAATAATTTCATTGTCTTTCATATTTTTTTTAGTTTGATTTATTTGTTTTTTTAATTCAAGTATATAATTTTCATTTCTCTCACAATCTTGTTTCAGTTTGTCCATTTCTTTTACTTTACTCGTTAAATTTTTAATTATTTGTGATTTTTCTCCAATTTCTTTTAAAAATGTATCAATTTTCTTTGATGTAGAAATTTTATCATCATTTAAACTCTGTTCTAACCGAGAAATAATTAATTTGAAATTTTTTATTTCTTCTTCTTTATTTTTTAAAACTTCTTCTATTGAAAAATGTTTTTGCAGTTGTGATTCATAACGTTGTTCTAAGTCTGTTAATTGATTTTTTAACTCTTTTACTTCATTTTCTTTAAATTCAAATGCCGATGACATTTCTCCTTCTATTTCATTAATTTGTTTAGTTATTTCTTCTTGAACATTCTGGTTAATATTTACCTAATTGGTATGTAATACAAATTATTATTAAATTAATTTTTAAAAATGGTATTTAAATATGAATAACAAAACCTGATAGGAATTTGTAGATGAATGACCAGCCTTTTCTGAGATTTTCAAATTTTAAAAGAAAACATCAAAAATAATCAATATTAATATAATATTTTAAGATATAATTGTTAATAACAAAATAATGAATATTACATACAAACCTTTTAATAATAATTTATTTTCCATTTGAAGTCCATTTATGGTTTTTTCTAATTTTTTTATTTGATCTTCTTTGGTTTCAAGTTCTTTATGAATGGCCATTTTATTCTCCGCTAAACTTAGCAATGTACTTTCTTCACTTTTTTTTAACAACTCAATTTGTTTTTCCAGCGATGCACATTCTAATTTCGATGATGATAACTCTTCATTTAATCTTTCACACTTAGTCTACATTAACAATATACATTTCTAAATCAAGTTTTGCTTTTAACTAAATTTATTATTATTATTTAAAAATGTGTATACCATTAAATTATCAGGATTTTCTAAAGGAGTTGAATCATGTTCTTTAGGATTATTTGTTCTCAATAAATCAATCTAAAAAAAAAATAATAATAATAACTTATATAGCATTATTATATAATTATACATTATTATGTAGGTATAACATTTTGTAAATATCTTTGTTTTTAAACTGTTCATATTATGATCTTTAAAAATTAATACAACCTTCTTCATGTATGGCTTTGTGAGTTTTTATTCAAAACAGAATTTGAGCACAGCAAAAAAGTAATTATAATAATTACACGAAAATAGTGCATTTTTGTTAGAGGCATTTTTAAGTTTAGAATTCTAAATTAAATTTCAGTCAGCTTATTTTAGTAAAAAAGACAAATAGTACTTAAAAAAATAAACATCACATGGTTTTTTATTTTATCAAAAACTTTAAAAAAGAATATAAAAACTAAAAAAAAATGTTTTAGCAGTAGGCATTCTATTATAAATAGGAAAAAATATAATGTTTACTTTAGTATTGAGTGTTGATATTATATGATCCCGTTCTTCTATATCATTTCGTAACGCATCTTCCATATGAGCTTTAGCAGCCTGTTCCAAAGTGCATTGTTCTTTTAGCTCGGCAATTCTTTGAAGAAGTTTATCTTGAGCCTTTGTCATTGTGATCTAGAAATTAAGTGAAAGATTAATAATATTTTTAATAATAATTTATAATAATGCAAAATATTTTAAATAAATTCATATTACTTTATCTTTATCGTGTGTTGCTACTGTTTGTTTGAATTTATTGGCTAAATCAGTATATTTTATTTTATGTTTATGGTAACGACCATGAAGTTTTTTGTAAGCAGCATATAAATTTTCTTTCGTTATTTCATTTGCATATTCAGATACAACACTGACATTATCATCTAATTCGCTTGCTGATTCAATATCCGTCTAAAATATAATATTATAAGTTCCAGATGGTTATCATTTTATGAAATATTAAATACTAACTTACATTAAGTGAAACATGATCGTTTATTAATGATAGTGAAGACTGGCTAAATTTACCAAGATCAACAGTAGTACTTTCACTGACGGCAACACGAGCAGGTGAATTCTTAGGTGTTTCTATAAACGTAAATGAAATAAATAATTTAATCAAATAGCATATTTCAAAATCATCAGAATTACCCTCAATATCATCATTGATACAAAACTGCGAGTCTTCTATTTCTGAATTTATTGGAGAAATTGTAGAAAATCCACTCCAAGATGGACGATTCTAAATTATATTTTAAAATATCAAAATTTTAATACACATTTTAATTTTAAAATATAGTCTTACTTGGGGTAAAGCATTTGATGATTTTTGATCATCAATTTTTCCAATAGTTCCTTTAAGCCTTTTAAACATTTTCAAAATTTATGTTACAATAATTTATCTAAAAGAAAACCCTTTTCGTCTTGCTATTTGCTTTAATTTTTGTATGCAATAAAAAGTGTTATCCTTATCATTGATAGTTTTGTTATCAGATAAGATTAGGTTAATTGACATGTCACCATAGATAAATATCACGGTTGTAGCCACCACGGTCTAAGATAAAGTAAACATGGATGGGACATAATCCAATTGAGGCCGCTATATTTTGCAGGCTTGAACTGATAAGAAATTGAGGCCGTTTGTTTACGTTTGGATATTATTTTATTTAAAAAATACCAATTTTATTAAACTATTACCAACTCTTGTTCATTTATTTATTTTTCAATGAATATAAAAATAAAATGATTTAAACAGTAAAAATTATTAAATTTTTTTTAAGTGTTTTGTTTTTTAGTGGTACATTCAGCACTGGTATCACCTATCACATTGTAAACAAAATGGCTTCAATTTCATAACACTAGATGACCGCAGCGCTGATAAGACGTTTATGTTCTATCATATACAATATTTATGATCTAAGGTTCTATCCACATTTTTATTACCTATAGGGTGCGTTCCACTTGGACGCTTTCGCACTTTAAGCGCTCAAGACCGCTCCCGGTGCGTTCCACCTTGGGTGCGTTCGTTTTGGACGCTTACAACGCTTTAAGCGCGCACGAGCGCTCACTAGCGCTCATACTGCGTTCGTTTTGGCCAATATAAGGGCTCACACGACAACCGTGACGTCATTGAATCTGAGCACTATGTCATCGTTCCGCGCTTACAAACGCTTATACGAAACTAGTAGTGCAGCGAAAGCGTTTGTACACCTTATCAGTTTATCAGATAAAAATGTAAACAATTTATATATTTGAAATATTTTTGACGTTTTTGGTAAATGATTTTTTATTCGTTTTTCAAAACTATTTGAAATTATAAATTATTTACCAATTAAAATACCAATAACGATCGTATCATGATGGACGGTTTTTTTGCCACAGAAACGTCAGTAACCGACATTTTAAAAAAGTTAACAGTCACAAATTATAAAAAAAACCGTGAAATGATTGTCAGTTGTACAGATATAAACAGTTTATATTTGTGGTCAGTTGTTAAAATATTAATTTTTATCAATATTATATTTGATAACACGTCCCAAGCACTCACACTGCGTTCGCTTTGGAAACGTAACGTAAGCGTTAATGAGCGCTCTTTTCCAAAACGAACAGTCCGTGAGCGTGAGCATAAGCGAACGCAATGTGAGCGCGTAAACGTCCAAAACGAATGCACCCCTTGGCGCATGTAAGCGTTCACGCCTACAACCGTGGATAATATACAAGCATATTATATAATATATTTATAGTATATTCATCAATGGATTGGAAAACAATTGTACACAAACCTCGCAAATATTCAATTATTTTGAGGGTAAAGGGCGAGTCTTTAATATTAATTATGATAATTAGGAATAACCATCACATTGGAAGATGATGACACCCAAAAAATATACAGATGTACCTATTATGATACATATATACATTTCCTATCCATGATTTATTTCGGTTATAGTATTCTTAAAATAATAAGACTATACTTAGTAGTCAAGCCTCATAAAATAAAAAAGTATAAATATCGAAATGGAATGAAACGAAAAGTGAAAAGAAAGTAAAATATGGCCTTGTATTCATAATAATTGATCAGCCCAAAGCCACGTAAATTGTAGCGCCGATATTGTGCACGGTCGCCATCCAATTTGTGCGGATGTCTGCGATGAACAAATACGATTAATTTGTACATAAAAAAAAACAAACGCGAGGAGTATCGAACGTGTGAAATATCATAGTGAAATATAATACATCAATATTGTTACAATTTTATAAACATTATAATATAACGATTACTATATATTAAATGTATATTATTAATACTGTATGTACAGTTGTGAATTTGACGTCAAGAAAAGTAGGTTAGAGCCTAAAGCAGCAAATGAATTTTCATTTTGCTAATGATGTTTAATAAAAATTCATACATATTGTATTTTAAAAAAATCCATTTTAATCTCATAAAAAATCATCGTTTTTTTATAAATTTTTTTATTTGCACGGTTATTAATTTCTTATTTATTTTAAAAACTTAATTTTATTGCTGTTATATACTATTATTTTGTAAATTAGTTTCTAATTATTTAATTATCATAGTAAATTGTTGTTCTAACAAGAAATTAGTATGCTCACGAGTTTTCCCAGGAAACGAGGAATTGGTTCCCTGTCAAATAATATGTACGAAATGGTTCCCGAATAAAATTGAATCAAATACAGATTCCAAAAAGAACTATTAAGAAATATTGAATGCTGGACTTATATAAATTTTGGCGTTTCATTACCGAAATGTCCCCCACGTTGCACAGCAAATCGATTATCAAGCCGAAATTTCCTCACGTTGCACAACAAGTCGAGGGACCTCTTTCAGGGGTTGGAAAAATAGTTAAATTAGCCACGGTGCCAGTATATATTTTAGTTTTTATTGCCAATTAGGTAAACAGTTCGTTTTTAATTTTACGAAGTTTAAACATTTTGACAATTTTATTTGCACATCGGATGAAAAAAATAACCCGTGTGCAAATAACACCGCTTTGTATATTATTATTATTATTATAATTATACTATTATAATTACCGTTGTATGAGTATAGTGTACATGATTATTTTATTACAATTATTCACATTTCTTTGTAAAATCTCGATAGACACGATATTTTCGCCACGTCGTCTCGTTCCGTACGGCATCTCCCCGCACGCACGCATTCGTACCAAGGCTAAAGAAATGTTGACAACTCGAAGAAGAAGTTCCGACTTCAGTCATCGCTTCATTCTGTTCCGGTACTGCGGGCTGTGTATATCGCTGATACAGTTGTTATGTTTCACCGACATTTGTTTTGCTGACATTCCAGTGCGTATTCCCGGCTACCGGACTGTTTACTAATTAGACGAGAATGAAATTTCCCGATTATCGTTTTTGATGTTCCAAATTATGGACACCAGATGGGGGGGGATTGGTTCGACTGGTCGAAACCAGTGCTCGGAACTTTAAGTATTTACATTTCGAGAACAGTATTAAACCCACCGGTTTGATTACTGTTTTGAATGAACGGATTTCAACGAGCTTCGGTTTTTGGTTACTCACTAAACCAGTTTTAGAAAATTTCGTTTTTGGAAACCGATTATTCCTATAGGCTTAAACCACTTTCAAAAATGGGGATAATTTACCTTTGTAGGAAAAACACTACTTGTTCAAATTTTAATTTCAATACATCATAATTTACAGAAAAATTACCTGAATAAAATTTTACAAATAAAATAGAGGGTAACTATTTGAAAAAAAAAATTTGATCACCACAGGACATCTTTAATATACACGAAAAAAGTTGCGGAAAACATAATTTTTATAGTAAATTAAACATTAAAAAAAAAACCAAATTTTTGCATATATATATACATATAATTTTTGTATATATACTAGCTGTACATGTACACTTCGTTGCCTGAAAAAAATGCCCGTTAATATGCCCATAGAAACTCTACATTTTTATTTATTTAGATCATAGTGTTGTCATGGTTACCAAAGTACTTTACCGTCCCGTCTAAATATCGTCAAAATCGATTAATCAGTTTCAAAAATTAGCTCGTACAAACAGATAAAACTTTTTATTTTTTATTTATATAGAGGTTGCTTTTATATTATTATTGTTACCATGGTTACCATACTCAACAAATGATATAAACGTGAAAACTCATTCTATGCTGTTTTAACCTTTTAAAATTATGTAAATTTTGTAAAATCCTTTTATAGTACATAATAGTATAGTACATAATTTAATATATAATAGAGTTATATAAGTTTACAAAAAATACGAATCTCACTTTTACTCTTCTAACCTCTTTAAGGATTGAATTTAGTAAAATTCTTTCTTATTGGGTCTCTACACCATTAAACAAACTACTGACCAAATTTCATAGCTCCAGCGGTTCCGGCTAGGCTATTTTCTCCCTATTAACCATATTAGGGGTTGAATTAAAAAAAAAAAAATCATTTCTTATTAAATTCTTATATATTAGTACGTAGGTGCTCTGAAAATTTCGAGAAAATCGGCACGTTAATTTAATATATCACCCTTTTTAATGACTAAATAATCGAAAATGAAGTTGTAGATATTTCATTATTTGTGTTATATATATATTAAAAAAATTGCTAATTTAAAAAAAAATCTATTCAAAAAATAAAATGTTCCTTTTTTACTCTTTTTAATCCCCCCTAGGGATTAAATTCCGTAAAATTCGTTCTTAGAGCATATATCCTACCTATATAATACAACCTAATTATTTTTCAACTTCATAGATCAAGTAGTTTTCGAGATTTTTTGTACAAAACAAAAATATCACTCTTTTCTACCAATTAGATCAACCTTTTAACTTTGTGAAGGAATCGGGCTTCACAATTTTTTGACCCGGAACATTACCTTTTTATTGGGAAGGAATCGGGATATGCCCGTATATAACAATATACGGCGCACAAGTAAGTAATGAAATATATCGCTGATAATTTGGATTGAAGTGATTGAACCCAAGTGAATCCTTAATATTTTCACCAATAATATACTATATTGACACAAATAATGTTAGCTATATTGCGAGCTCGTTAATTTTTTGTACTCTACGATCGTACAATTTTTTTTTTTTTGTTAAATATTACAAAAAATGTTTTAACAATAATGCCCAAAACGCATTAAATACGTAGAAATCATTGTGTAACTAATGAAACGCAACAAAATTGTGCATATTATCATTTATTATTTATTTGTATACCTACTCAATAGAATATATTTTTGTTGGATGGTAACAATAATTATAAGGATTTTTAACTGTCGTCATTTTAAAACGATTTCGATTTGTAAGGTGTGGCAGATCATTTACTCGTTAATTTTATAATTTTTTTATGCACATTTTTATGTCACGTTTACTGTTTTCAGACTAGCGAATCTTCGGGCACCACCACCGTTAATATAACTACGAACACCGAGTTGAGTCCTTACTGGGACGATACCACGCAGAGCATATATTTCGTCACTCAGGATCCCGGAAAAATCAGAAGATACGATCCGAAGACCTATAGTTACTATAGCGCCACGCTCAGAATGACTGAAGTAACAAGCAATTTTACATTACAAAATGGCGAGTATTTGTGGCGGAAGATGGACGTTTCTTTTGACGATTCCTTCACCCTCTCCCACTAGTATTTTCAGACGTTTTCGCCGCGTTATCATAGGCGCCGCCGACTTTTATATTTTTGTGCATGGAGGCACTTAAAATACTTCACAACTGTCCATAGATAATATTATTTCATTCATATTTATAGGCTTCAATTAAAACTAAATATATATGAACTAAATATGTAA
This sequence comes from Stegophylla sp. TES_Ste_2020, assembly GCA_025469315.1. Taxonomy (NCBI): domain Eukaryota; kingdom Metazoa; phylum Arthropoda; class Insecta; order Hemiptera; family Aphididae; genus Stegophylla; species Stegophylla sp. TES_Ste_2020. The sequence continues at coordinate 33,173 of JAIPRM010001535.1, forward strand.
ATATAATTTTTTTCTTCTTAAATTTATAAGATTACATTTTATTAATTAAAATTATATTAATCTCAAGGAAAAAGTATATTTTCATATCGAGCACTTGTGGATAAACATGTTTCGTTTCCATATCTTTTATAGATCTAACAATTCTGCAATTGTTTTGTGACAATTTAGAATTGCCAAATCATTTAACCGGTTTAGTTAGGTGGTTGGATTAGGTTACCGAGGAGCAAAGAACACTCCGACGTGCAAAGTACACGCTTTTTTTTTCACTAAGATAACAATGTAATATAAAGGTCATTATTGTTATATTATCAAAATGCTTATGAATTGGTTTTGAATAATTTATGGTAAATTGCGTTATTGGAAGTTTTGTAAAGGGCCTGGACAAAAATTTAGTACCGGGGCCCAAAATTTAATGTGGGGGCCTTGCTTACAAAGAGTATCTGACCCGAAGAGCGAAGAATGTCCGGTTTTCTTGTCTTTTTACTTTACTCTTCCGAGTGGTCGCTTGGTACCGAAAGAAACTTACCGTGCTAAAGACATTTCTTGCGTTTTTTCAGAGTCCTCTCATAACGTGTCGTTCGTCATACCCGTCCAGGGCCAAGCTAACAAGTTCGCCGTTGGTCTGGGCGTAAACGTCGCGGTGATCGAGTGGGATGGGAAATCAGACAATGCCACCACAACCAAATTAATCCTTCAAGTGGGAGATTTAATAACTGCCGGCACAAGCGATGCCAATGGAATACTGTACTTCGGTGCGTATAATATTATAATTTATTTAATATCGACACATGTAAGTATAGTCAAACTAAGTAGGTTTATTAATTTTGTACTAATGACATGAAGGTAATAAATTATATTTGTAATTAAATGTATAGCAATCATTTGAACCAGCTATATGGAAAGTGTACAAAAGTATATAAATGTAATATAAAATGGTGGTGGCTTATAAATTGACATTTAAAAAAAAAATTAAGGTGCCTGTGGGACCTATGACTGTATTAGTCTGGATCCGGTCCTCATTAAATTGAAGGAAATTAATATTAATTTTCATTTAATTATTAAAATATATACGTGAAAAATGTTCTATTATATATTTATTCTCTGCAGTGGGTATAGAAATTTCGACAGAAAACGTCGGGGAAAATCAGTTCGGTACGTTGTACTCGGTGACCTCCGGCGGAGGAGTCTATGGAACGCAGAGATTGTTGGGCTTGCGTAACGGGATCGCGTTCAACAGTAATAGCACACAATTTTACTACACAGACGCTACGTCCAATGCGATCAGGGGATTGAACTATAACAGCAAGGATTTAATTTTCAGTAAGTCGATGCAGTCATCTGGTCATCTGTCAAAGTACGGGTTCACTTTGTTTCGTTATCGTTTGAACCACGATGGCAATAATATTATGATTATCACTTTCATCAGGTTTTCGGTTTGGAATATATTTTCACAAAAATTTCGATATTCTTGGAATAATATTTCAATGAAATTATGAATTATATTGTTTTTTCTAATTAACATAGATGGTATTATTAATATTATTTGGCATTGATTAGTGAAACTATCAATCGGCTGATTAGGCACATCATTAAAGTTGTTTCGCGATTAAAGATTTACAGTTTGACTATAATGTCAAGTAATACATATCAAAGAAGTAAAGTATAGACAAGAAAGCCGGACATACTTCGCACCACGGATATTCTTCACTCTTCGGATCAGACACACTTGACGGGTGTATTGAATTTTAAAGAAACGATAAATCATTTCTTCAATAAGACGATTCTGAACGAAACAAGTTAATAATATAAAGAACAATAATAGTCGTCATTTTCAACACACTCACCAAGAGTATCGGACATTATAATTGTTTATGTTTTATATCACATTTATAAATTTTAGCCAATTTTATATTTTTATCCATTATGCTTTTTGGAGAAGTCATTATTATATGAATAAATCATTTCCAGCAAAGAATCTTGTTCGTATTATGGTACTTTTGAGAGGTAATTTTTAGAAATTTTCAATCGATTTTCTTAAATCAAGAAAAAAGTACTGAAAAATTAAGTAAATAGGTAAAAGATGTCGCAAACAAGATTTTCAATTAAATATATTTTAGTAATTTATTCTTAACTCCAGAAATATTCGTTCTAGAAAATTGAAATTTCTACCCATTATTAACAGTATTGTAACACAGAATAATTAATAACAGTTTTGGAATAAATAGAAATGAGACTAGGTATTAGAATTTTTTAATATTTTATAATCATATTTAAATTATTAAATTATTAAAATTAGGTCTACTTATATTTATATTTTTGTTACAATCAGTCGAAGCAATTTTTTGTTATAAGTTTTGTAACAGCTTTAAATATCATAACATTCATAACACAGCAAAATTGATCTTTATTAAATAATGAATACTTCTGTAACAATATGTCCATGGCACCCTTACTCTAATTACCTATATAGATATAATTATACAACACAGTCTTTTTTTAATCATTTTAGTTTTAGTTTTTTTTTTCGAGTTATTGAAGTATTTTCATGAAATAAATTTCATGATATTTTTAAACCCTAATTATCAATGAACTTATCAGAACTTATCTTCACAGAACTCATCTTTATTTTATGAATGAATCAATAATATCGTCAATAATGACTGAAATTCACATTAATCGATCGTAATAAAATATGCGTCAATGTTTTTTTTAGGCAAACCCATCCTTCCTCTCATCTACTTGACATTATTTAGTAAAAGATACTAAATACTTATGGTTATATTATATAAACAATGCAAACCGTTTGTATTATGTTTTTTTTTTGCGGTTTCTCGCGTCACCACAGCTGAGGACAGAGAGGTGTTCGATTTCACTAAGCAGTCATTGTCTGGTATTCCTCGAGGCCTGACTGTCGACTCGGATGGAAACGTGTGGGTGGCCTGTACCCATAGCGAAAACGTAAGTTTTAAATTTTTTTACAACAAGTGAAATCTTTATAGAAAGGTTACATGTAATCTGATTTTTCATGAATGGACTGCCAATTTTATGGCCAGGATGATTAAAATATTTAAACCCAAAAAAGTAAAGTAACAGACAAAGAGTCATTGTTTTTCCCTGTAGTAAAATTAAAAAATATTATTTTACGGTCAATACAAATGCAGGTTTATTTTTGGGAACCAATCATAGGTCAATTTTAGATTTACCCCCTCCCCCGCAAAGTCGGGAACTAATTCAATGGTTTTCGAAATAAGTTATCGAACGATGATGTACCGTTTCTTCTCTTATTCGCAGATTTATGGAATTAATCCCACAACCGGCGAGCTGCTTCAAACAATCCCATTGCCCGCTATCGAAACCATGAAACCAAGTGTCACCTCCGTCGTGTTCGCCGGCCCGAATCTGGATGAACTGTACGCGACGACGGACACAGACACCATTACACCCGACGCACAACCGCCTTTGCTTAGAGTGACTGGCTTTAACGGAGCCGTAACAGGTGTGCCTGGCGTGCCCGTTCTGATGCCCAATAGCGCGGCCTCTACACCTCCATCTTTAGGAATTTAAGGATATTTGCAGCTATAGGAAGTATTCAGGATGCTTATTCGTCGACGCTTCAGTTTAAAACCCTTCAAAATTATTTAATATTTTTTGTATTTTATGACTTAAATAGATTATCGCAACAAATTGGTTTAAAAAAATTTATATATATATATTTATTACGTAGTGATAATATACTGAAATAATAAAAAGCGGACATACTTCGCACGATGGGTGTACTTCGTACGATGGGTGTACTTCGAACGACGGGTGGTATTCTCATGACGGGCGTATTATATTTTAAAGAAACGATAAATCATTTTTTCAGTAAAACGATTCTGAACGAAAGAAGTTAATAATATAAGAAAAAAAAAAAAAAACGGTCAGTATTGTTTGAATACTGATAATGAGACAAAACGGATAGAACGTGCGAACTATACCGTACACTGTACATGGACATTTGAAACC
>JAIPRM010001536.1:0-21341 GCA_025469315.1 Stegophylla sp. TES_Ste_2020
AAATAAAACCTGATTTTTTAAAACATTTAGTAACACAATTGCTTGTTATCTGCTTTACAGACTGTTTAATCCACATCAAAGCATCTAATACAGTTATGCTTTTTGCTAGTTCATCAGCATCTTTTACAACGTCGATTTGTGATAATATTCGCCTAAGTATCATTTGTCGGTAAATAACTTTAAAATTTTGAATTATACCTTGATCTAGAGGCTGACAGTGTGACGTCGTATTTGGTGGTAAAAATACTAAGTTTATGTTTTGTAATTTTAAATCAGGATGTGATGTTGCATTATCTAAAAACAAAATAGTTTTACGCTTTTGTTTTTTCATTTTTTCGTCAAACCACATTAACCTTCTGTCATAATACTTCGTGTCATCCATGCTTTTTTATTTGCCTCCCAATGTAAGTCAAGACGTTTTATGTCCACGTTCTTAAAACAACGAGGTTTTTTAGATTTGCCTATAATTAGTGGTTTTTCAAATTCTCCTATTAAATTAACGCATAACATGACCGTCAATCTTTCTTTAGACTTTTTCCCAGAAGTACAAATTTCATTCTTAAAACTTAATGTTTTATTAGGAAGAATTTTATAAAATAATCCTGTTTCATCTGCATTAAAAATATTTCGGGGCTCATAAGAAGAAATTAATTGTTTGACTTTTATACGCCATTCGTCCACTGTTTCTGTATCAACCGATTTACTCTCACCACAAACCACTTTAAAAGAAATGTTGTAGCGCGATTTAAATTTATCAAGCCAACCATTTGACGCTTTAAAATTTTCACATTCAAATTCTTTACTTACTTCTAAGGCCTTCTCTTTAAGTATTGGTCCACTGACTGGAATATTTTTAGCACGAGCTGCACAAAACCATTCGTATACAACTTTGTTTATATTGACTGATTCGGTTTTACGACGTTTTATAGTTTTCATTAGATCGTTTCCGTGGGATTTCCATAATTTTAAAATCGTTTCTCTATTTTTTATTAAGTCTGTGGCTTGAGTTTTTCCTATTGCAAATTTATCTGCAAGAGCACGTGCACTCACATTTTCTTTTTGATAAAAATCAAACAATTTGATTTTTCCGCTAAAGTTAGATGTTTTCGTTTAGACGCCATTGAAACTATACGAACGTACTTCGAAACGTTTTCAACACACACTGAACAGTGAACACTAATGATAAAATACACAGTCACATACAAGTGGTGGTCACGTTATCGGTATCCTAAATTAAGCTCGTTAAGATAAACTGTCAAAACTATAAGTAGGTAAATCCCGACGTCCGTACTTAAACGTTTTCAACTTACACTGAACACTATTGATGAAATACACAGTCGTAAGTCACAAACAAGTGATTGTCGCGTTATCGGCATCATAAATTGACCGTTAATTAGAGTGCCCGCTATATAGAAGTATTAATGTATTTTTCCCATAACACTCGACGGGACCAAAAAAAATGACCGTTACATAGAGGTGACCGTTCTGTAGAGGTGACCGTTAACGGAAGTTTTACTGTAACATAAATAAGTTGACCAGTTTCAAACAATATAAATAAAGTAAACGTTTAATGAAATTTTGATTTAATTTATTAATATTTATAAATGTTTAAAAATATGTATAAAAGTCTATAGGTAAAAGAAAAAATAAAACATTTAGACTCAGGTACACAATATTTTAAAATTGCATTCATATAACTATATAATAATATAACGTTGATTATTAAAATATAACACTTTTGACAATCATATTGTTACCATAATGAGTATAATATTTTTTATATTATGTGATGTGAATACAATCTTAAGTAATCAATTAATTTTATTCAATATATTATCCAATATTATATATCCGCAATGCCATTAGTATACATTGGATTTTTAAGTATGCAGCAATAGTAAACAAAACTAATCAGATCAAAATATATTTCATAAGACAATACATTTATCATTGTTTATAATATGATATTTGTATTCATATATAAGTATATATTACAAAAAATAATAAGTTATTAAATATTCTGATAAAATGTAGTCATAGTTCTAAAGATTAAATACAAAAAAGTAATGAATTTATTTTTTTGACCCTACATTTATTTAACTAGACAATATCGTATACATTAAATCTATTTATATAATGCCAAATATTTTCTAAATCACTTTTTTTATTTTTTATTTTTTTTGGCCAATATATTGCTTTATTGGAAATGTTTATATCACAAAATTATATTTAAGATAATAGAAGTTCTAACAATTTCAATATCATTATAAAATCTGTATAAACCATAACCAGACAATTATAATATAAAAAATACAATAAAAAAAATTGTGTAAATATACACGCAATCACACTTAAAGATAAATCAATATCTTAATAATCTAACTCTTAGTTGATCATAATAGAAGAGAGCTTTTTGATAGTTTATTTAAATTAACGTGAAGACTTGAGCTTCCATCTGAGAAATATGAATGCTGATATACGTAACACAAAGAATATAACAATCAAGGCAATAATATCCAACGTGAAGTTTGAATCTATCATATCTAATTCCTTAAGTGTTGTTAGAGGTTTCTTAAAATGACAATAAACCTACAATTTTGAAAAAGAAATATTAATGTTACATTTATTAAATTAAACAGTTTGGTTTATTTACCGTATGGCATTTAAGAATTGCTCGATTGTATCCATAAGTAGCCAACGCTGTACCTTCAAAACCATATCTTATATAACTTAAATATGTTATCCATCGTAAATAAATAGGTATAGCATCAAAACTGACGAAGAAACCAGAGAACAGCAAAAATGGTACAGACATGACCGGTGCTAAGAATACTCCATTCTATAATGAAAAATTAACAAAATATTGATAAAATATAATAAAGAGAATATGATGGTTAGTTTACTTACTTGAACATTCATTGCAGCTCCAACTACAAGTCCAACACTTTGAGCTACAAATGAAATGAGCAGGCAAGCTGATAAGAACATACCAAATCTGAACCACTCACGTGGTTGTGAAGTCATTAAGTATACAATACTCACGTACATGACACAAAATATTGCCTGAAAAAAAGATCAAAAAGAAGTATAAATAAGATAGAAATTAAAACATTTTTTATTGTTATTATTTCTACTGTCATAAAGGGTAAAAATAAAAAAATGTTTCAGTATAATACACCAATACAAACAAAATTACCTGGAATGGAATATCTGATAATGTGATAGCCAAATAATATGATCTGAGGGAATACCATCTATTAAAATTTTCTTTGATCAAAACTGGCAACTCAAGTGGAACTAAGGACAATAAATTAAATAATGTAATCAATAAATGACTAAGATTAAATATAGAACTTACATGATAAAATTGTAATAGTCATTGATGTATACATAAGGAATAACATATTGAAAAACAAAAAGCCGAGATTGCTAAGAACTTTAGCACCATCATTACCAATGTCAAAATACAACGAACCGATTAAAAATCCAACCAATATATGAGCAAACAAACGTAAGTACATAAGGGTCTGAAATAAAAATATTTAACTTAAACACCCATAAACAAATATTATTAAATTATCTAGTTTCTTAAAAAAAAAAACATACCCAATCTCTTCTACTGAACAATAATGTCCGTTTGAGTACAATCCAAAACTGAGCAAACTCAGACGTAGCATATCTCTGTTGTCCACTGGGTAAACCATTCTTTAATAAAGAATCAGTTACTTCATCACCATTACTTATATTCCCAGTTTTAATAGAACTCAATTCTGAATGAATAATTGGTTCATCATCTAAAATATTAGTAAAATACATTATTTAACTAATTTTAAATATACTAATTTAAAACAAAATTAGTATTACATTGTATTTAGTCAAAAATAATGTAATTAAACATTTGAAATTAGTATATTTTCCAAATAAATGCTTACCAGATTTAGAAAATTGATTTCCTGAATACTGCAACAAACTATCAGAATCGATAGATTTTGATAGTTTATCTATTTCAATAAAGTTTGATGATAAATTGCTTGCTAAAAATAGATAATGAAAAAATATTTAGGAAAAAGTCAATAAAATTTATAATCATAAAAATATTTACATTTTATTATGTCTTTTTGATTGACATTGTTCAAAATTTCGGGTGGCGGGAATGGTTTACCCACTTGAATATCGTATTTGCCATTTTTAATGGCTGTCACCAATTTGCGTACATTGTCTCCATATTCACCGCAAGATACCTCGATTACTGAGTAAAAAAATTCCATTTGGTGATGTCATTACATTTTAGGTATCTCAAGTTATGTTTGACTTACAGTATGATGCTGGGTTATGATAGCTGGGGCATTCGAGGCCGAGTGTTCCAAGAAAGGGAACGAGTTGTTTTGTAGAACCCTGGTATACACACTGCCCTTCTGCAAGAGTATACAGGTGATCGAACATCTCAAACAAACGAGCACTGGGCTGATGGATTGTACAGATTATAGTACGACCACCCCGGCTCAGTGATTTCAGCAGAGAAATACACTGAAAACAAGAACTACTGTCTAGGCCACTGAAATCGTAAAATTAAAACTATTAGTAATTTGAAAGTTCAAAAACGTTCGTATATCAATAAATTCTAACCTGGTCGGTTCATCGAAAAACATAATAGGAGGATTGTTGACGAGTTCGAGAGCAATGGATAAACGTTTTTTCTGTCCACCTGACAAATTGCTCGTCATTGTCTTTCTATGTTCCTGTAATCCTAATGTTTCTAATATTTCTTGTATCTAGAAACAATGCAAATGTTACATAAAAATACTGATCTTTTATTTTTTTGCCATATCAATAGAATAACCGTGGAATAATGTTAAACCTAATAGACATTATCTGCATTATGAGACTAACCACTTGATATTTGCTGTCCTTTGTTATATCTGATCCTAATTTTAAGGAGGTAGCCACATGCATGGCCTCTTCTACAGACAAGTTGGCATGCAGCTGATTGTCCTGCATAATATAACATGATAATTTTCTAAATTGGCTCAAATTTCTTTCGTGCCCGTTGATAGTAATGGAACCTTTAACTCCTGAACACCTAAAAAGTAAAAAGGTACAACGATTACATAAAATAATATATTGCCCATGTTTTCAATATTGATAATTAATATAGGTCAACACTGCACAAACTAACAAAAGCCATAATGCATGAAAGATAACACTCTGTACAAAACATGACTCAACAAAGGGAAAAGTGCTCATAAACTAATAATTATCACACGGTGAACTATAGACACTGTATGATGAACACACAGGCAGACATGCTTAACCTTGTACAGGTTCATATATGCTCATTTATTTATAATCAGTTTCTAATTTAGAGAAAATAATTTTAAGATTGGACAAAGAAGAAAATCATTAAAAATCTACATAGATAGTCGAATGAATATCAATTGAATATCAGCATAAAAGGTTTGACTGATTTTATAAATAATAAAAATCGCCATAAAAAAATGGTATTGATGGACGTGATCGTGTAATTATTCAAATAATTTGTTATAATTTCAGTAACAATATTAAAAAATATTTTTACTTGTATCCAGTGAGTATGTTGAGTAGTGTAGACTTTCCCGCACCAGATGGGCCCATAATGGCTGTCAATTCGCCTGATCTGAGACGACCGCTTACAGATTTCAAAATATTTTTGGTATCTAAAAGAAAATAAATTAATTAATGTAATATTATCTAGAAACATTTTTCAATTTGAGGCTTTTGGAAGACTTGATAACATGTTAACTGTAAGTTTGACGCATTTGACGATTGAAATTACTAAATGTATTTATTTCAATATTTTAGTTATGTGCGATTATTATAGGTACCAAGAATATCAGACGGAGCAGTTACAGTATGTGCTAAAACTCTATGTTATAATTCAACATTTACTTGCATGAGCGATGAGCATAGCAATTTTAATCGAGAAACATAATATAATATAATAATTATTTAGTATACAAAATCACATAAAAATCGTGTTACATACGTTTATATATTAGTAAGGTCAAATTTAACTAGCTATTCGTGATTTCCCGAATGGTTATTATCTATGCTTTTAATAGCATTGGAAAGGTAATGCATATAAATTACAGAATAATATTTTTTTAAATTCATATTGAGAACTATGGAACAGCACATAAAAATATATTTTACATTCATTACAATAACAGTATGAACGAGACAACTTATAACATTTTTATACATTTTTCTAGATTAGGTTCAAATTTTTCAGTAATGATACAAGTGTTATTATGAAGGATAAAACATTCATATCTATCATTTGGAAAAACATATAATAACAGGATATATATACATATTTTATTTTTGATAACAAAATATTTAACATTTAAAATAATATTAAACAGGTAACCTATAACTTTATATCATATTGTATCTTGGTCAATTGAACAATTCTAATTAACTTTTCTAAATCTAATTAACTAACTATTTACCTAGCTCAATTTACGATTCCATGAAATGCGAATTTAATGAAAACAAAATAATATGATTCTGTCTGGAAATGTTTACATTACCTATATTGTGATTACAAGTGAGAACACAACCTGTCTGCGCGAGGACGCGATTTACAAACCATGACCTTGTGTTAAAAGTCCGACAAAGATTCCATCTTTCGTTTTTAATAATTGACAATATCCCGTACATCAATGGTTAATGCATAACTATTAATAAGACGTCATACCTGTGTTTTTTATTTCTGTCTTCATCTATAATGACAATATTGCAAAATAACGTCATGCACAATATAAATTGTGGCATTTAGGTTGATTTTAGAGCTTAAACATCTACTATTAAAAATTAAAAGAAGAATATTTTCGAAAGAATGTCATACCATTTTTGTTAATTATTGTCTAACAATAAAGTAAAAAGATTTCGAGTTTTATTAGATTTTTTAAACACCTATAACTTCTCTGACGAGCAATATTTTACAGAAACGATTTATTTCCTCGAAAATATTTTTCTTTTAACATTTTTTAATAGGTACTTTAACTCTAAAATAAAACTAAACGGAACAATTGATGTTCTGTATAGTTTAAATTTACTAAGTTTAGATACCTATTGTTCATTTGATGTGGACAAAGAAAACGAATGACAGGTACGACGTCCTCTAAAGGAATTCGATCTGATAACAGTTATCTCCGTCTATCACACGTGCAATGAAGTCTCATTTTTTGTTAAACATACCGATCTATCTAGTTATGTGATAAGAAATTTGGAAATATGTTTAAATTTTCCATAAAACCGTGTTAGGTTTTTTATTGTTATAAAAAACCTACTTTAAATTGACTCACGCGTTTTTCAAAAATTTCCTCCAAAACTCAAACATTTAATTTAATTTTTATGCAAATTTATAAATTTTCAAGTTCAATTTTATTACATTTTAATGTAATAAATACAAAATTGAAAAAGTCGATTTAAAGTAAACTTTATAACAAATTGAAAATTGTTTTCAGGTTCTGTATTGCATTATTAGATCAATCGGATTAAATTCCCTTAAGAATCTTTTGAATTTCGCTAAAAGTCCTTCATTCTTATTAGAGTTTTAATAATACACAAACTAAATTTATTGTTGTAAAAATCATTAAAAAATATCTGCTTTATTGTTAAATTTTGTTTTGGCAATGGTAGACCCAGGATATTTTAGGGGCAGGATTTCGGGAAATGTTGTTCTTTCAGATATTTTTTATTACACTGTAGTCACCTGTGGCTCATGGGCTTTTAATAACTTTTAATGCACATTCTAAAGTAATATTTATCAAATATATTAAGTTACAAATACGTATTAAATTATTAATATCAATATTATATATTTCTCTTGGTTGAAGGAGGGGTTTAACCCACCCTCTCTTTTGAATCCGCCACTGAATTTTAGATTTTGAATGGAATAAAGAAAGTAGTGATTTTACAATGACTTTTTTTCTGAATTAGAACGTACAGTATATTTTCAGTGGATTATTTGGACGTAATAATATATCAGAGAGGGAGTTTTTCGTAATCCCAACAGATTTTCCGAATATTAGCAAAAGCTACCTCAATATTAAGTAATAACGGTAAAATAAGCCGTAAACTAGATTTTATATCGATTTTAGTATAATTTACCTAGTAGTAACTGAAAACTAATACCTAGAAGTAGAAAACAGAAACGTTAACCCATTATCAACAATGGTATACTTAATTCAATTTGATAAAAATGTTAAACAAAACTTAACCACTTTTGAGATATATATAGAACTTGGAAAACTACCTTTTTTGTTACTTATTTTTAAAGATAATTTTAAATTCTTGATATTATAAGCTGAAAATGTAATAGGTACCTTACACATTAAATATATCTAAAATACATTATCTTTTGAAACGATTTTCAAAGAATCTAAAAAATCGGAAGTAATTTTTTTTTTATCATTTTAAGTTAAAACTTGTAATCTCACGGAAAAAAACATTTTTAATTTTTTTTTTAAATTAAGCCCTCACAAAACACTCAATTTTTAAAATTAGCTAAATTATAAAAATTTTTATAAGTGAATAAAACAATAATTTTGGCTCAAATAACAGTTAATCTAATAAAATGTCAGAATTATTTCATTATTATTTCGTAACGGGTATGGTACATAAGGCCGAATACTAAAGAGCCGAATTTTCAATAATACTGAAAAAAAAATAATGAATGAGGTTTTGAGGTTGTGGAGGTAAATAAAACAAACCGATATGCTCGGCTTGCTGTGCAACGTGGGGATATTTTGGCTTGATAATCGGCAATTGCATATATGTATTTTATATCCTGTATAATGTATAAGAGTTAAGATAAGTTAACTGAGTGTTTGGACAACTCGCCACGCTCGTCGACGTCTCCACTTCGCTCCACAAATCAAAAATATCTCTTGGCTTGTTGTGCAACGTGGAGACATTTCGGCTTGATAATCGGCAATTGCATGTAGGTTCTTTACGTAACACATTATTTGATATTTAATTTATTTTAAATTTGACAACTTTTCGGCAATTGTAGAAATTTGGCTAAAAAATTTTCGGCCCTTTGGATTCGGCTAAATAATTGGCTAAATTGATTCGGCCCATTGTCCGTCTCCCTTTCGTAACATATTCAATTTATTATTTTTAGAGTAGAAAATCATATACAAATTTATCCAATTACAGGTTTATTTATATTATATATTTTAAATTAATCCAGTATTTTTACAATGAAGTTATTTTTTATTTTTTACGTGTGAGGTACACGTTTTTGTATAAAAATACTTGTCCAAAAGTTTCGACCGGCAAATTTTTGGATCAGAATTTGCTCCTACACTCTAGATAAGGGGTGGCCACTTTATTTATATTGTGCCGATTAAACAAGTAAAATATAGAGATGTGGCATAAAATAATAACATTTTGCTAGTTAAATGAGTTACTATAATATAAAAATTATAAGATAACTATCAGATACTAGTGCCATTCAGAAGTATTCGATGTGCTACAAAAGGTATGCGTGATAGGTCTACATAATACCTTTGAGAGGTTATTTTTCGAAATTTTTCATAGGCAGTTTTTCCAAAATTTGAAAAAACTCCACAACATTTGGCAAAAACGCCTTTAAAACATTTTCCAAAAATTCTTTTGCCAACACTTTCTCTCGTTAATTTTTTTAATAACAATAAACTTCATAATTTTTCAGTACTTAAAATTGTTTTATACAAACTGAAGCTACACTTAGAACCAATTTATTCAAGACAAAATTTATCATTTTATTGAAGACATAATTTATCTGCATTTTATTAAAGAAATCATTCATCATTTCTTAAAATTTAACACACCCACCAAGTCCCACACAATGATCAAAGTATATCAGAATTTTTAATTACAATTTAAAAACCTTTAAATTTTCTAAATACGACAAAATTGACAGATCTCACGAATAATTAAATGGCCATGAATTATTCTGTTATTGTTAAACATACTCTATATCACGGACTAAGATAGTATGGACTGGAAACGAATAGGCAGGCGGATGGGAGGAAGGACCTCTTAAGGTTTAGGAGAAACATTGCCGGGGGGGAAATAGTACCCGTAGGAAAAGAGTGCCACCTATATTCATGAAAGAAATTAGAAGACAAGTTCCATATTTTAATAGTTCAAGATACGAACGTATTGGTGCTCTTTTCCTACGGGTATTACACTACGAGTACCGCAAGCGACCCGGTGAAATCATTGTCGTTTCCAGTCCATACTATCTTAGTCCGTGCTCTATATAAAACCAATAATTATTGTTCTAAATAAGATCCGCTCAGAATCGTTTCTTTAAAATTATACCAACTGTTTTTTTTCTTCTTATAATAAATGAGTAAACCAAAATTTACAAATAAATAATCAAACATATTCCCACAAGAAACTTTTGAAAGTAAGTCTTTTATTTTTTTCAAAAATTTGTACAACGAAAAGAAATTAATTAAATTAATTGTTTTTTACAACATTATGCCATACTCATGGGTTATGCAACAAATGATACAGCACCGAGCTATAAAACTATGAAGAACAAAGTATCATTGAGGGAACCATAATTATATTTTATTATATCGTTGGCGCATCATAATAAATAATTATTATTATTAATCATAATAAAGAATTTTTACGATTTAACAGTCAAAATACCTACTTTTTGTATTATTATTTTAATTTCTAAGTAAACTTTAAAATTATTAAACTACCTACCTATTAGTTTTATTAAAATGAGATAAAATTAGGCAATTACCCTTACAAAAATATTAATTAAAAGAAAATAAGTGAGCCGGTATTAATATATCATTTACGTGCCTATATTTACATCAGTAAAATTTTTTTAAAACTCTTAAAGAATTTGATATTATGGAACACGTAGTGAATTTTCCAACTGGTGGTTTTGTATCTTTTTTGTATCAGAATTAATTTTGCTTCTAACCTTTTACAGTTTCTGCGCCCAAAATTTGTAGCTTATTTACAAAAGTAAATGCTTCTAAATTATTTTATAAATACTTAGGTAGGTATAATAATAAAATAACAAAAAATAGGTAAATACTATTTATGCAGTTTGACGGAAGCTCCGAGGGAAGCTCTTTAAAACAAAGAATTCAAGAATATATTTTAATTTATTCAAAACTATGAAACCAAAGTTGTCGTTTATATTTACATTTAATTAATATTAATTTTGAATATAGGTACCTAACTAAGTTGTGACAGTTAGAATGGTGTCAATGAAACAATAAGGTTTTTTCAGCACATTCAAAGTGTTACTTAATATTATTGTTAATAATAATTACAATGAAATATTATATTTAGGTATTTAAAACTTTTATAGATATAGGTAATGAGGAAATTTTGTTTTGTATATAATCAGCAGCGAGAGGTATTTCAGTGTTGGACATTTTGTTATTGAAATACACAAAACGAGTTTTGGTCATGGATAAACAGTAATCGAGTGGTCATGGATAAATAAGCAATGACAAATCAGTAATCTGTAAATGTATATGGTATTTTACCACAGAATAGATTACGTCTTGTACACTCATACTTTAGAAATTTTTTGATAAGAATAAAATGCCTAAAAAATGTTTTATACTATTTTGTATATTTAAATGATATTTAACAGAATAAACATCTACTTTTAATAAACAATAGAAATAATGTCCTTCAGAAATCCAACACACATAAAGAAGTCCAAATTCTAATTTTATTGTTAATTTGGGCATTGAACTATATTTTTTATTTACATAACGCGCCTATAAATGTATTTTACAAACGTTTTAAATAATGTAGATGCCTAATATTACACTGATAGTTTACTTAATAATAACTTAAAATAATACAATAAGGACAGTTAAATTTGCGATTATTATGATACAAATAAATTATTGTAGGTACATTAATAAGCGAATAAATAATATGTTTAGGTTCACTTAATTTTATTTATAGGTACCTAATCTCATTATATAATTAAGAATAAAAAGCGCTAACATTTTTCAAATTCACATAATCACGTAAACATTAAGGAAATAAATTATGTTAATAACGTTCTAATGGGTTCTTTGATAACTAGTTAATGGTGATTATTAAACACAATTCTATTAATCGATGCCAAGTACACTTTGGCAAACACTGTCTGAGAGATCTAGCAGACTAGAGGGGAGGAATATTCTTTGCTTCGACCTTCTGACTACAGTATTTTCCCGTCACAAGTGGAATACATTACAACAAAATTGTGTTACTGACGTAAATTGATCGTTTTTAGAAGAAATAATTAAAAAGAAAAGAAATCGATCTAATATACATATTATGATATGTTATTACCTACGGATTCGTACTTAAAAACAATAACAACTAGAAAGAAAACAATGTGAAAATCGCTGATTCGTCGGCCTTCGCAGTAGTAAAACTAATAATTTACCTACAATAATGTCCGACCTGTACGTGATCAAGATGGACTTCAAACGCTTCAACAAATCGTAGTTGTGTCTGTGTCATATCATGTTTCAGATTCCTAGCAGTGACCTTATCCGACGACCAATCTCATACTTATGTATGTATATTAAAAACTATTCGCGTCGTCATTACGTATATCATACAAAAATGTACAAGCTAAATTGGTTAATTTAACCTTATAAGTTACAACCGCCTTAATTGTATATTATGATATAATTTACATGCACGGTCAGCCTTTGCTTTCGTGCCTCAACACGATAGTATGATGCGTGTAAGCACATGATATAATAGTTACGTTTAAATTGTACATTTATGCGGGTGTTACATGCCTCTCTCATGGGTCTTGGTATCTAAAAATCGTAGGCCGATAGTGTAAGCTCAACGCACGACTGGCCTATAATTGAGTACCTAATAACTAAGCACGTTCACTACTGAAAACAACTACTCATAGAAGAAGTTTGTTCGTGGCTTTGTTGACACGGAGATAGTCATTTTTTAACGACACAATATAAATGGGTTGCAGTAAGTAAATACGTTTGTCGTAAGGTCAACAGAAGGGATGTCCGGAAAGAATATAGAATGATACAATATATCATCAGCAGCCACAATCCACACTTTTAACGCGAATCCCTCTTCTATAATAGTCGTATTTCTCTGTATCCTCCCTCCCTATGACCGTATCAATCTAACAGAGACGAAAATTCAAAAACTGAACGATACCGAAATTACTCTGCCATCTACATGTATCAAGTAACTCTATAAATATCGTTTTATAATTGTATGTATAATTATTGTAACAAAACTCACTTTTTTTGGTGCCTTCGGTCACGGTGTACTCGAGGTCGGAGAAGGCGATGTCCACCGGCGGCCTCTTGGGCAGGTGACTCAGCGTCTTGGGCTGGCATGGCGTTATCGTCACTTTGACCGAACCTCCGGATTTCCTGACAACAGGCACGGGATCAATTAAACGGCCGTCCGGTTTTGCGGTGGCAGCGGTCAAATCGTCCATAGGGACGACGACCGCGGATTCGTCGACTGCGGTCATGTCGACGGCAGCACGAAAAAGTTTTTGCTATTCGCACACAGAATTGCAACGGTTTTGCGGGGACGGAGAGCGCGCGCGCGATCGTAAAACAAAAGAAAATGTATTTATTTGGAAAAACCCGCGTATTACGCGACAGAAAAAACCCGTCGGCGAGGAGCGTACACGCAGACCGTTCGACTGCGTTTCGACGCGATCACTAGGAACCTACCAACATTATACGCGCACGGGCTTGTTTGGCGGCCGCCGCCTTCGTATGCAATAGCGTGCGCACGAATATCGTACGAACGTAATACTATTATAATATTTAAGTAGGGACTAGGAAATAACCTTTGTCAGCCTTGAATAACGACGACGACGGACGACGACGCCGTTTCTCCCTCCACGCTGCCGTCGTCGCACTCGATATGTGATTATTATAAAAATTATTCGAAATTATTATACGCTTTGATACAGCCGCCACTGCACGGAGAACCGGACAAATAAATAATAGTAAAAATCGCAGTAATAATAATAATAATAATAATAATACAAATGTGCAATGTGCGCATGTGTGTACCCTGATAACAATAATATTATTATTATTATTACGTTGATCAGAGTCCAGTCGATCACGTGTGCGTCATAAGCGCAATTCCGACTTGGGCGTGCTCAGAAATCCTCCCCCTCCAAAAAAAAATTGTATTCGTGTTTTCTTTTGTATTGTTTATATTTGTTATTTAAATGACAATATAAATAATTTCAATAATTATTAATAATTAATAATTATGCAGATGGGTAAAAAAATCAAAGAGTACAATTTAAATTTAGATGATTTGATTAGTGTGAAAACAACAAAAAAATCTCTTTTATCACTGATTATCATTGATATTGATTATTACTTATTAGGGTGCGGACTTATATGTATGAATTTATTTTTACCATAATATGTAATTAAATTATGTAATAAAATCTAAATTATGATTAATAATATACCTTCTTTTCAAAGAATTATAGGTAGCTACTACAAAATTATGTAATCGCTGAATGATTATTAAAGAGGTTGCGAGATCGATAACCATAAAATAACAAAAGAAAATAGAACGGTTTCAGCACCCTCAGTATTTTCAGAGAAATTGCGCCACTGCATGTGTATGCAAAGGGTAATTTCATCGTGTGTAAATAATTTTGGTGTTAGTGTTCTACCACCTCGTTCCTGGTGTAGCGTGGATTTACCAGCCTTTTTTTGGTGAACACGATTTGTATTTCGGTATACCTAATGCGACCATAACTTTTTTCACTCAAAGCGGGACACCTCTAAATTTTAATAGGATAACTCCGATAATTATTACAATTTTTGGGTAAAATTACAACATTATAAATTTAGTAAAACACAGTTCGTTTTTATAAGAAAAAACATTATTTCTTTTACAAAAAAATGACAACAGAAAACACAGACAAATTTTATAATTACGAATTAAGAATTAAATTTTTCGGCTGATTTAGATTCTGAACGAAGCGAAAATGCTAGTGTTTTTACAATGATCTTTTTTCTTTTTTTTCTGTGAATACTTTTGAATAGAAATAATTATCCAAAAATTTTGACCAGCAACTTTTTAAAATCGGATTTGCCTCTAGATCAGAGTTTCTCAACCTTTTCACTGTGTCGACCCCCCAAATTGAATATTCAATTTTTAACGACCCCAAAATATATTTACTACATTTTTGTATAGATTACGATATAAAAGAATTACAACAGTAATAAAAAATAAAAATAAAAATTATGATTTAAAAGAAACATAAAGTATACATTTTGCAATTTTTTAAGCTATACAAAACATTCATTTGTTTAGTTATCATTGCGCATCTCCTGAGATAATAAAAATAATCGAATTTTGTTTTTTTATATAAGACTCATAAAGACAAGAATTAGTATTGCATATTTTTATTGAGTTTAATGTTTTGGTAAAAACATTTAAAATTTAACTTTTTATTTAACTAATTATTTTCAAAGAAATTTAGGAGAGCCACCAAATAGTCTATTTTTCTGAGAATTTTGACGTTTCAATGTTTAAATTTCATTAATATCATGATTTTTAATATTTTTTTTAGCATCCACAAAATTAGTGTATTATTAGAAGATTGCCTATACCGATTCGATATACTGATCGATTTTAAGACGCTTAGAATAGGCAATCTTCTAATAATAATTAAATTTTGTAAAAACTTAAAAAAAAAATAATATTGAAAATCATTAGGCAGATGAAAATAATATATTGAAATGTGAAAATTCTCAGAAGAATAAACTCTATAAAATATCTATCTCAAATTGTTGTGAAAACAATAAAATAAAGAATTCATTTTAAATTTTTTTTAGCAAAGCATAAAATTCAATCAAAATATAAAATACTTGAAGTCCTTATCACTATAAGTCTTATATAAAAAAATTGAATTTTATTATCTTCATTAGGTATCTCAAGAGATATCGCAATGAGTAAAACTTTAGATGGACACCTTGTATAACTGTTATAGTATATGAGTATAGGATTGTAAGGTAGTATTAAATGTTCAGCTCCATATCAAGAATTTAAAATTGCACTTAATAAAAACTTACAAAAAGTAAGGTATTTCCAAAATTTTATATTTATCTCAAAAGTGGTCAAATTTTTTTAAAAATATTTTCAAATGTATTTCATTCTTATTAATAATGGATGAAAATTTCAGGTTTCTAGTGCTCTTCATTTATGAGTTATGAGTTTATGACTAAATTACTTAAATTGATTTGATGACAATTGAATTTACGGAATTTTTTACAGTTTTTATTGAAATTTTCAGCAGTTTTTCCTTACACACAGTAAAACTATTGCGCATTTAAAAAAAATGTCGTGTTTAAAGAATAATGTGAATAAAATTCTCTCCTCAAAACTTATATTACATTAATATTACACGTACTGGTCCGAGCACTTTTTCGGAAAGAAAGTGTTCACAAAAAAAGAAATAAAAATCATAGTTAAACTTTCAACTAGCATCTTTGCTACTCTTAGAATCTAAAATTACTTAAAAAACTAAAACATAAATAAGAAAACACGAGGAAAAAAATGAGTTTGATCAATAAATATCAATCTAAAAACGCAATATTAAATTTGAATTACCATTTAAAAATTGAAAGTAATAATTTGGATTTTAGGAGGTACTAATTTTGAGTTTAGCACTCCCCTTAAATGCACCTAACCTAACCATACCATTACCTGGTCATTGTAAAAACACTAGCTTCTTCTCACTTTGTTAAGAATCTAAAATTAGTGCACTCTAATTTTAGTTATCTACTAAACCATCCCAAGAACAAACTCACTTAGTTACCAATGACTACCATAACCAATGACTACCGGTTTTCCAGGGCAAATGAATGGTTGTAGTGTATATTACATTTCCAGAGACTTTTCGATGATTTGCATTGAGCGCATGTTTGATAGTTGTTTACCATGAATGAATTTGTTTTAATACATGTACAAAATATTTTAATTTTAAAACATTTATTACAATAAGTATGAACTGAGACCAATGAGCTTCTCCCTTTTTATGTTATTCAATCTTATAATTTTTGTAATTATCAAATTTGCTTATTGAACTAAAGAAATAAATTGTACATTTTCTTAATAAGAGAAAAAATAATAAGTAAGTAACTAATGATTTTAAAAGAAGCTATAAGAAAGCTATTTGAAGAAATGCTAAGAAGAATGAAAACATAATATGACTAAAAAACGTTTCGATGCATTTATAGAAAAAATTATGTTTAATTCAATATTTTGTCAGAACTATTTTGACTGTTAACAGACAAAAAGACGCTACATTTGTGTTTTTCAGTAATAAAAGCGTGTCTCCGAATAATGAAATAATTTTATTTTAGAGTTCTTTGTATGTAGAGTTTACTAAGTGTAGACGTACAGTGTTTTCACATAGTGTTATTATTTAAATCAAACACTCGTACGTTCACATTTATCAAATATTTAAAACAAATAAATAAACACTTTCAATAAATCTTATGAGATTTTACCTAAATCGTAAATTTAATAATCCTTTGTATATAAAAAGTGAATTATTTACAACGTTATAAATACACAAAGCACTTTTCTGTGAATTTATTTAATTTTAAATCTACTTGAAACTTCTAAAAAAACTTTCAAAAGCTACTAACTTAAATATTTATATATTAACTGATATAAAATCATATCATATTTTTCATTAATTAATTTTATTTATAATAAGGTTTGACCTAAAAATGGATTTAAAAAATAATTTAAAATCTAAATGCCAATATAATTCAACTATATTCAATATCATAATGTTCAATGTATAATTTTATTTTGATGTAAGCAATGCTACTGTCTTATGTTTGTGATTGTTCTCAATTTGTTTATAATTTATTCATGCATTTAATCTTTTAGCCTTCATTTAAATAAAATCGTTTCATAATATAATAATAATATTAATGCATGATCGAATAAAAAATGTAAAAAATGAATATTTAAAAATAATCATTTTCATGAACATTATACTGTATTCATGACCTGAAAAACGATCAAAATAATCATACTAAAAATCTGTATACAACCTTGCACATTCCAAAAAATGACCTGAAAAGTTAAAAATTGATTCTGAACAAAGATACCTAATTAACTTCGAGAGGCTTAAATAAAAATAAACAAGTGAATAAAACAAAAACATAATATTAGATAGTCATATTAAATCATTATGCGTGGGCAATAACCTAAAAACAAACGTAGATATTTTATAAAAATAGACAGTTTAAAAATTTGTGGATACGTTTTTAAAATTTTAAATGATATAAAATGTAAAATATTACATTGTAATAATATTCGTTTTTTAATTTAAATTACCTATATATTTACTAGAAATATAGTAAATTTTTATTTTGGGTGTAGAATTGTAACGGAAAAAAGTATTTAATTATAATGTACGATTGAACAACGAACAATCATATCTACTTTATTACGTAAAGTATAAAGTTTTCAGATGACACAAGATGAAAATATCGGATACTTGTAAATTATATATTATTATAATGAAGGATAAAAAGTATAGCGAAGAAGATATATTATTTTACCCTAATTTTATTTACTATTAACGTCATTTATTATTCAAGGACTAGCTGTAATAGTCCTCCATACATGTTTTATAGCCAAATGTATACGCACTCATTCGTATATTCATTATATACAAGGATACATTTATGTCCACTACACTAACTCATTAAATCGGCAAATTTATTTAAACATTCACCTGCTGTAACTTGTGTACTTGTAACTTTACAGTCACATTTTAAATAAAATAAATTAGAATGTAATGACTCTTTTTGAAATAAACATACTTACGACTTACGAATATAAAAAATATTTGAGAAATTTAATACTTAAATAAAATATAATATAATAATAAAAAAATATAATATTTGAAATACTAGATTTAAATATCAGTTGGGATTGGAACTTAATAATTTTAAAATATACTAAATATACATGCACTTATGCGTTTAAAAACGTACAAATGTGCGCTAAAAATATGCACATCATTCAATTAAATTAAAAGAACCGATAATTACGCAATTAAAGAGTATTTAAATTAAATTTATGTAAGTAAGATATCATTTTGTTATTATATTGAAAGCTGTCACATTGAACGACAAAACATTTTTTATATTTTCACAGTTAAGAAATCAGCAATTATTAAGCATTAACAAATTTTTATACTTTGAAAAACTACGTTATTCCTTAAATTTTTATGTTTACTATGTTTATAAAAATGGATTTGAAAAACATATTAGGTACAATAATACCTAATGAAAACTCTCAAGAAGAATGTATCCGTTTTTTTATAACGGAAATTTCAAATTTTATCATCACAAATTATGCTCTAAAAAAATGTTAAATTGAGAAATATGATCTTAAAACAACGAAATTACTAAATATGGGCAAATATGCACAATAAACTTTTAATGTATATATTTTGAAGTGTCGTGAAATTTATTTCTTAACTATTTAACAATAAATCTAATTATTCACAAAAACATGCAAACGCAACAACTTTAGATTCCTAGAAATCAGTTATAGATGGATTTTTCTTTGATCCAATGCTAGTTTATCATGATCAATCGATTGATCCTACTCGACCAGGTTTTTAAGGTGCATTCAAAAATAGTTATTTTTAAAGACTATATCTATTTTAAATAATTTTCTAGAGTAAATTAAGAGCTCATTTACATTTATTTTGAAGTTTAGAGTAAAAGTTATTTTGATTATTTATTCAGAGATAGAATTTTAATATTCAATGGAGATAAGTCCAATAAAATGTTTTTCAATAAAAATATCTAACACAATGTTTTTAAATTGTATCCTTAAATAGCTATAACTTAAATAATTAATTAATTAAATAATAAAAGAACAATTTTTATATAATTAACAGGCACTGATCTAACGTGCGATTTGTCTTTTGCTACACCAGTCAAAGTACCATCTACCAATATATACCCACCAAATTACTAATGTACCAGAGTGTACAAATTCATAGGCGTAGCTAAAACCAAATTTTTTTAGGGGAATGGAGCTATTGCTTCTAACTAACAGAACAGAAAAATTGTATTTTATTTGTTTATTTAGATCACAGACATGCATAAATAATAATAATTTGAACTACGTTACACTCCTAAGCTACATTCTCTTTTCGAGCCTAATTGAAATAAAAAATAACCCTTTATTTGTTTTAAAAAACCACCCCGGAATTAAATTTATTTAACATAAATAATTTCATACCAATAAATGGCAACATTTATATTTACACATTCATCACATTCCATACACAATATTATTATCATAAATATATGACGGTAAATCAAAAGTAACCAGTACTCGCACATTGACCAGTGCCAATTAAAATAATCATTACACAGCTCATAAATTACTGTAGTAATACAGATAAAATCAATTTCACTAAAAAAATACACCAAAATTGAATTTTTACTTTAAATTAATATTTAATAATACCTACCTAATATATATTATTAAAAATCGTCCAATTTAAATTAGGTAAAAGAGAATAATAAAAAAATTAATAATATAATTTCGCTGGGTATGCGAAATACAAATGTGTTCAAGACCTTTAACTTACTAAATCATAACCTGGATATCTATGTTTTATATATGGCATATTTAAGTAGTATATTGACGATCGTCTAGACTGTCTAGAGACAACATCAGGAAAAAATCTTTTAAATTTTGATGCTGACCTTACTCAACTATTAATTGTTTAATTTCAAAATAACATAATAGATCTTATTAAAACTCCCTGTTCAGGGATCCCTATTTCTGATTTAATTTAATAATATTGTTAAATAAGTCATAATATCACCAATTGACGTTACAGTATTACAACTAAGTACTATGAAGTATTTGATAAAATTATTAAATTATTCGCAAACTTAAAAAAGCCGGACATACTTCGCACGATAGGTGTACTTCGCACGACGGGTGGTATTCTCTTGACGGGCGTATTAAATTTTAAAGAAACGATAAATCATTTCTTCAATAAAACGATTCTGAACGAAAGAAGTTAGTAATATAAGAAAAAAATGTTAGAAAAATGTCCAAAATTTTTTTTCGCAATTTCAAAATTTTCTTGAGCCAAAATCTTTTTTATAGGATTTTCTATCTATGTTTAAATTTTCATAAAATTCTGATCAAAAAATGATAGTTTTCGAGTCGTTTTTGTCAAATTTTGAGTAGTTTTTTCCAAAAAAAACATTGAAGAA
>JAIPRM010001536.1:21441-37169 GCA_025469315.1 Stegophylla sp. TES_Ste_2020
AGAAATTCAAAAAATGACCTCTCTAAAGTACAATCTAGAGGCGAATCGGGTTTTAAAAAGTTATTGATCGAAACTTTTGGACAAGTATTTCTATACGAAAAGTTGTACACAGAAAAAAATAAATAAATAAAATAATAAAAATAAACATCATTGTAAAAATACTAGCTTCTTCACTTCGTTCAGAATCTAAAAAAACCGTAGTAAATGAATGGATTAACCCTGATAAAAGACTCAAGCAACAATATCTTTCTAAAAATTATTTTAAGAAAATGGCTATTTTAATTTTTTTCTAGAACCTAGTACCTTTAAAATTTTAAATTTGAAAATTTGAGATCTAAAAAAGAATGTATGGGTACGTTATTGCTGTAGTTTCAAAAAAAATTTTAAAATTATTAATAGAATAATAATTAATATGTTTGTAAATCGTATTGGGACAAGATGATTTTTTAAGCGTGCTCATCCCCTTTTTGGCCGTAAAAATACAAGAATCGGCATTTTTCTTTTCGGAATGATCAAGTTACTATAAAATGTTTTCCATAACTCATTTTTTTCATGTCACTATGACGATACAAACTTTTTTGTAAAAAGGCAACTCCCTATTTTAACTGCGGAATTTTATTCAGGTTATTTTTTTTTGTGAATTTTGATGAATTAAAATCAAAATTCGATTGAATAGTTTTTGAATTATTCAAATTTAAATATAAAGGAAAATAGTCTCTAGCATGCATATTTAGTTACCGACATAGTACGTAATGTATGCTCAATGTATAGTTATATTATGTTATATATTATATTATAATCAAAACTCGGACTAAAACCCTATAAAGTTGTAAAATAATTAACTAGGTAATTGTTTAACAATATCTTTTTATTAATTTAAATATATTCGTCTCCTCTTAAACAAGAAACTTGAATTAAACATTTTTATTTATAATTTTATATTGTTCAACTTTATAATAAAGATGTCACTCAACATTAAATCTGGGTCTCTAATTATTATATATTACATTACATTAATAATCACATTTTTCCTATTATAAAACCAATTAACATGAAGTAAAATTATATATTTTTCTATATGTACCATTGTAGAATAAAATAAAATAAATTACTACTTCTGATTGCGTAATAATGGTATTCGTAATCTACAAAACTTGTAAGTTCAGATAATGAATATACCTATTTATATCATATAATACAAAATTTAATAAAAAAAAAATGTTTATCTTAATTAATATGGACATAGATCAAATGCTTTTTATAATAAAATCAATGACACAATAATACTAACATTACAATAGACACTACTTATAAGCCCTAACAAACATCAGTACATGCAACACAAAATACACGAGTGTATAGTTATATGTATAGCTGTATAGTTAGTTATACAGCTATAAATAATATAAATATATGAACGTGAAAGTGTTGGTGTCCTTCTCTCACGCAGCAATGGAACAACGAATTAACAAGTTTTGTTGGAGAGTGAATCAGGTGCGTCTTCAAAGGGAGGATGAAGCGGGCTCTCAGTTGCCTCTCCCATAGCAATTTTTGAAACATAAAAATTATACTCTTTGTTAATAATATGCTTGCAAAAAGCCTAAAAATTAATTGGCCATTTGAAAAAATAATAATATTTTCCCAACGATCTAACTGCTCTTAGTCTTGCTCAAAGTGCCTTAAAAACATAGACCGTTTGGGGAAAAAAATGTATTATTCCAAATGGGCTACATCTTTGCAAAGGGTCTATTTGAAAAAAGGTGGATTTTTCAAATAGCTATACGACATTATAAATTATGAAAGATAACAAACACTGATGTAAAGTACTAATCACGGTTTGAAAAATATGTCGTTGGTACTGACAAATGCGTAAAATGGATACGACGAATTATCAATATACTGTACTTTATAACAATACTTGTACGTATTTAATAACAATTTTTTACATGTCTTTGTTTAAAATGAGCAATGATAATAGGCATAGATAAGGGGACTGAAGAGCTAAGCCGCAAACATATCTGAAAGAGCTACCCACAGTCTTTATAATGTTCACGTATCACTTTAATTAACACTTTAATTTTCACTTTAATCTCATTACAAAGTAAAATTTATACTAAGTTCTAACAAACATTTGATAGATATACGTTAGGCGGTTAAAATAAAATATTTGGGGGCTGATCGGCTAACAAGTTTATTTGTTCGATTTAGCCCCCTAAAGGTATTAACCTTTTGCGACTTTCAAAATATCTCGACCTTAAGGAGGGGGTTTGGATGGTTTTTTTCTAGACCCATAAGCTCCCTTCAATTGCACATATGTACGCCTATAGTAATTACTGCAATTTTAAATAGATTCACCCCCTTCTTGAAAACAGTCTAGAGACGCCCTTGGAGTGAAAATATAGAATACTTATAGTTTCAGAAAAATTCATAGTCCCTGTGAGACTTAAATACAGCCAAATTTGAATCTAATTCAACTTGTATAAGTGAGTGTGTGTATGTGTGTATCAGTGGTTAGCCAGGAGAGTTGGGTGTTGAAACCCTCCCCCATTGTTTTAATATTACTATTCTTTTTTTGTTACTTTTATAGTATTATACCTACCTAAAGAGGTTATGGTACAGATGCGTACGTCTCACTTGCGTACAAGCTATTTTTAGTGACAAATAGTCTCACTTGCGTACAGTAAAATACTATCGGGTTTCACCTATCTACAGTAAAATAAGATAGTCACATTTGCGTACAGTAGATAAATATCAGGTCTCACTAGCGTACACGCCTATTTCCCTTCACACTAAACCAAGCTAAACTGCAGAACATAGCTTTTGCTACGATCTAGAGAGTTAAAAAGTACAAGATCTACAAATATAAATTAATATGTACGATACTGTAGACCAAAATTCTATAAACATAAGTTTATAAAGATAACCAAACGAAAGAAATTTAAAATAGGAGACGTAACATTAATAGGTATTAAAATAAATAAGTTATAAACTAAATTATATAATAAATTAACATATATTATAATATCATAATAATATGTATATAAATATATTATGAATCAACTATTAAGCTACGAGGGCCGAATGTCTGTAAAACACGATTGAGCTTAACCTTTTTAGCTACACGTTGAGTCAGGGTCAAGGTTGGGGGGAGGGGAGGGAGAGGGGTACAACTTTGACGACAAATCTAAACCTTTTGAAATAATGCAAATTTTGAGAAATACTAAGTATAAAGTACCATCTGGAGCCGAAATTGGATACAAAAAGTGGCTGATCGAGACTTTTAGATTAGTATTTCTATACGCAAGTGTTTACAGAACGGAAAAAAAAACATTATTGCAAAACCAATTTGTTCTCAAAATAATAAGATTAACAAATACCAACCAATCAACCATAAATGAGTGATAATCCAACAAAAACATTTCGCTAAACTCTGTGTAAAAAATACGCTAAGTATAAAAAAAAAACCCCCCGCTCTAAAAGTTGTGATATTATTTTATAGCTAAGTCTTTAAACTATACATATAATTTATGTTAAAATAATCTGCTAATAATTGAACTAAACTTTGTGACTTGAGTTAATGATTTGAAAATACTATAGCATAATCCTGATCTATATTATAATATAGTCTACTATCATCGAATTAGATAGTGTACTAATCAAGTGTTCTAAAATTACCAAGCCAAGTTCAATTATTAGCAGACTATTTTAACATAAATTATATGTATAGTTCAAAGACTTAGCAATAAAATAATATACAACTTTCAAAGCTGGTTTTTTTTACACTTAGCGTATTTTTACATGGAATTTGGCGAAGTGTTTTAGTTGGTATAATCATATAATACAATCGATCCGAGTATCGATCAAATTCTACCAAATACACAACAAAGAGTAAGGGTTTATACTTTTTCAAGTTACAATGCTATCAAAATACGAGTAAATCTCTAGAACATATAATTTCGTAATTTCCGTGTTATTTTTCAACACAACCTACACACGCAAGAATACATTCACTATCGTCCATCAGCACAACGATGCTAATACTTTCTATTTGAGACAATATTATGTTTATTCTTGAATTTTAAATGCGAAATTTCTACGGAAGTTATTTAAGAGTAACAACGCTCTACCGATTCTGTTAACGGTACAGAAAAATTTTCAATTTTTTAAATCAATTAATGTTTGGTAATTATTGATGAAATAATTTCGTTACAATTTCTATAATATCCATATGAAACACAATAAAAAGTAAACAAAAGGAAAACACAAAAAGATTCTAAAACAACAATTAAATAGTTACTAATAAGGATTGCATAATACACATGATGAGAGTACAATGAATGTAAGCAAGCAGCATGTCATATTTACCTACCTTGAACTAATTTGAAAATAATAAAAACGCAGACGCAGAGGTTCGTATAGCAATTTTTCATTTATAGGCACTTTATATAATTTATAATTAACACCCAACCCAACAGTGTCCCATGAAAGAAAAAAGGTTTTAAAAATTCCACTATTCAAAAATGTATTATTTTACGTGATAATTTACTATTTAGTATACAAAATGTCCTTCCGACTCGCTCAAGTGTGTTAAGTGGCCAATACAGAAGACTTCAGGAATGAATACTTCAAATTGTTCAAATTATATACGCCTATAAACCAATTTGGGAATCATTTTAATGCCATAAATAACTATCACAAAAAAACTATCACGAAATTTCAATCAAAGTACCTACTCGCCATAATATGTTTGATACCTGTTGATATGGAATAAGTTGGTATTATATCTACACACTATAATACAGGGCGTCTCAAATAAAGTTTGAAGTTTACCTATAAAATCTTTATTAATTATTAAAGTACACATTTTAGGAATTTATTTCTTAAAGATAATGTCATCTAAATGTGAATCATCATGCCGAGACACTCATTTAAACGAAAAACAATTTTTTTTCAAATCGATCTTCAGAAGAGGACACATAATTTTATGGCCTCCAAGTAGTCCTAATTTGAGCCCTATGGACTTTTCTTGTGAGGATATTTCGAATCTAAAGTTAATAAATAATTCGATTTCGCTGATGTCATAGAAAAAAAATATCCGTTATAAAATGACAGCTTATCAAGGGGTCATATGTTAAGCCGTTATAAGAAATTTTGCTTTCCGTTTAAACGAGTGCCAAGAGCGTGATGGTTAACTGGTTCACATTTAGATGACATTATTTTTAAGAAATAAATTCCTAAAATGTGTTCTTTGATAAGTTAATAGGTAATTAATAAAGATTTAATTGATAAACATCAAACTTTCTTTTGTACAAATGCATTAAATATAAACTTTTTTTGAGACACCCTGTATAACATTTTAAATAATTTAAAAAATTTAAACAAAATCGTCTTAAATATTCAAAGAAATGAGTCATAAAAGGCATCAGTCTTGCAAAAGAGACATTACCAAACCTATCTCTGAACCTATCCCTGTGATCGTCATTTGTCGCAGTACTGGGAGAAGTGCAACAGTAATATTTTATAAATACTCGAATAATTTATGTATATTTAATGATCAAAGTAACTCAAAATCATTACCTATTACTTCAATATTCACATAGAAATGAATATATCTCGTTATTATATTCATGTGAGAGCAGAGAGATCATACACCGACTTTGTGTTTCCAACATAAACTTTTACTTACATAGATTCAGTATTATAATTTGTAGTAACAAGGTATTGTAAAATATCTTACAAACATCTGTTACTGTACAATTCATAATACATTATTATGTAGTTAACTTTCATGGACAGAAAATTTAAGAATATAGGTAGTTGCATCAACAAATTACCTTTTCAAATAATTACACAATACATCCAGAGAGAAAGTGATAATACAAATAATTGCCTTGACCTAATCATATTTTTATAAAAACATAATACCTATATTATAGATAACTAAAATCTTCATCAGTACGAACAAATTCATCTTGACAGAATCATAATAAACAAATAAAGATATTTTTTTTTATTATTATTAAAAGTGGTAGTGTAAGGTAACACTAAAACAACACACGACTATTTTATGATATTCAAAAATAGTGACATATTTTCCTTAATTACCTAATCTAATATTTGTTTTTATCAACAAATACCTACTCTTTGAAAAATAAATATATATGTATAATTAAGTAAATTAAAATTGGGTTAAAGAACTGTAAATTTGAGTATCACATCAAGCATGAAAATATTATAAATTTAAGTAAACTTGTACCTGGTAGTTTGTTAAATAAAATCTGTAGTTAATTGTTATAAAAAAAAATTAATACATTTTATACAAGGAAATATGATTTTTTTTTAAATATCAAAAGATTATTTTGATCATTTAGTCTGCAAATATACTCATATTTTTCTGAAGATTACTTTTACAGTTTTGTGTTTTGAGTGTTTTGACATCAATCACTGGGAAATTATTTAAGCGTTATATGCATTTAGAGTTATAGTGAACAATAAACATTAATTTAAAGCAGTTAATACCCTATTTAATACCCTAAAGTCGTGAGAATTGAGAAGTTTAGATTTTGTGACAAATATAATGACATTGAAATGAATAGGTAGGCCATGGGTCTACCCAGGTCCACCATTTTAACCGTTCTAAATTTGGCTGTTACCAAAAATTTACAAGCCCACAAAAATCTTGGGTGAGGCAAATGCCCTTGTCTGCTCCCTTCCAATGACACCACAGATTTTCAATACATTTTAGAATGTGAAATAGCTAAAAGTAGTATTTAAATTAGCCCAATTTAAATTTCTTTAGAAATACAGTGAAACATCTTGAAATCAAAAATTATTATATTTCCTAATTTACTGACGAAATTGCTGAAACTAGACACCTCAAAAATGTTTTTGTCCTCTTGGTAGATAGAGAATAGGTAAGTACATCAAATTTTGGTAGGTATTTAGCGAGATTGAAACAAAAATATGATTTAATTATGGAAAATTAAAATATTATAGCAATTGCTAATATGCAGGCATTTAATACAATTTAATACCTATAACAAAATGAATTATCTTTAAACAAATTTCTCCAACATTCATAACTAGACAGCTATATATTAGGTATAGGCTTTAAGAAAAACTGGTTTTACAGTTTCAACAGTTAGTTTTAAGAAAAGTGAAAGTGAATCTGAAGGTTGATTTCTCAGTTGATTCTATAAGATTCTCAACTAGTACATTTTTTTTTTTTTAATATTAATGAAAAAAAAAAAAATAAATAAATAAAAAGAATATCTTCAATTTGGTGGGTAAATTGAGATTACTTATCTATAGCTAGCGAATACATCATAATTTTAAAAAAATTAAATAAACTGTACATGATATAGGTACCTAATATTATCTGTTCTTTTTGGCAGAAAAAAAAACCTTTGCAGAGTAAACAAAAAAAAAAATGTGTATCAACTATGCCAATAGTTACCTAATACATACTAAATTTTTACTTAATTTCCAAAATAAAAAAAGAAAGTATGTAGCCTGAAGCTACACATTTTTAAGAACCAACAATTAATATTTAGAATTACCGATATCCAGGAAACCTAGGTAGATAAAGTTTTTTACTAAGAAAATATTTATACATTTTCTAGATTTTTATCCATGGCAATAAAAAAGATACACTATTAGTAGAATCTAGAGTACCTACCTATAGTCATCCAAAAAAGTTTTTTTTTTAATTACCTTTTGCTTACAGTTAATCAAAGCTGATGATGTAATGAAATAAATAAATATCTAATATTATTTATGAATCCCTACCTAGGTACATCAAAATAGTAAATGAATCTCATATAAATAAAACTACCTATGAAGACCACACAAAATGTAAAAATAATAGGTTGAAAAATTATAGGTAATATAAGTAGGTACTATCTACCTACCTATATACAGATAGATAGTGAAGATCATTTAACTTATAATATTTTATCCATAAATACTTGTAAAACATAGAAACTCATAGTAGTTTGGTACAGTTAGGAACCTACTCAGTAAACCAGATAATGATTAGTCTTTACCTTAGTAAGTATATGGTGGTTATATAATATAGGTATTATAATTCATTTATTACTAAACATCTTTTACGCTGAAAATTTAATGGTATTACTATACAAATAAGGGTAGGTACCATGGTAGGTATAAGGTAGGTACCTACTTAATATATTAAATACAATATGGATAAATAGGTAGATAGGTATGGGGTAAGTAGGTACAAAGATACTTAGGAATTTTCTTTACTGCCTAAATTTAGAGTTAAAAAATAAATTAATAAATTCTTGACAGCTTTTATGTAAGTCACTGTATTATATACAGATTTATCAAGATTATAAACAAATAATAAACACAATAATATTGTAGGTACCAAATAAACTGTAATTTGTAATCACATAGAAAAAAGTGATAAAAAATCATATGTTTACAACTCATCTTTGGACATGGTTGAAATAACTGAGAAAGTAGAGTTTTACCAGAAAGAGAAATCTATAAAAACAAATTTTAAGTGGAAGCATATAGTACTATTGAATACAATAGGTAAGAGAGTATACATTAGTTCATTAGTATGAGTAAAATAAAATTGTACCTATATACCAACTTTCTATACAAATTGAGTAATAGTTAACCAAATAAAAATCAACCCATTCAATAGGTACCTACCTACATATCTACTGGATTGATCATGATGTATAAAATTGTATTGATTTTAAAACATGTTGAAATTATTAAAAAATATATAGGTACCTATTGTTTTGAAACAAAAGATAATTATAACACTGAGAACTATGTACAAAGCATAATCTGTAAAATATAAAAGGAGGTATGCACAATGAACATAAGTAACAACCCTATCCAGGGATAAAATGTTCGCCGTGCACTAGCCGAGTTAATAATGAACATATGGCGCCCACGAATCGATTATAAAATATTTTGGAAAAAATGACTGATTAGATTTTAACCTTCTAACTTGAAACAAGCTCCCCTTTACCTCGCAATATTTAACGACTTCCAAACAATAACTTTGTAAAACTAAATTAAGATTGCTCGGGTCCATTTTTTATTTTTGCCTAAGCTGAAGTAGCAGACTGCGGGTTTACGGCCAGGACGAGTCTGTGAATCATTATCTATTATCGACTATTGTATTGCACACACACCGACAAGTATGCGACAAGCACATTTTTAATATTCATATAACACCTAAGGTCGAAGAGAAAACGTGAGACTCACTTGTTGTTGTTGAGCGCGAAAGAATTCATTTTGGACAGAAGTCGTTGACGCACAAACACGGAACGTCGTCGCCGCGGTGGCGAGTTACAGCGGTACCGATCGCGAGTTTCGCGACAATGCGCGAACAAAAATGGTGGAGAACTGCCTCGCGTGCGTCGCTGCGCGATTTACACGGACACGGACAGATACACTTTACCTACTGAGCGAACGACCACGACGACGACGATGTCGCTGATACGGTGAATCCAGACGGGTTATCGGAGCACCGCGAGCCCGTTACGTTGGACGAGTTATCAGCATACGATACGGAGGGGCGAATGAGAGGGGCAAACCAGATAGTTGCTGACACCGCGCGCCAGACAGAACAGCTGCTGCAGCTGTCCGCCTGTCACTCGTCCACCGTTCCACCGTTCCAGTAAAGTTGTACGCACTATTTAATATTATGTAATCCTCAAAGGAACGCATGGCCGTATCTAGAATGAATTTTCGGGGAGGGTTTGATTATTATTTTTTCAATGAGAAATTTAACCATAAATTAAGTATTGACAATATTTAATGTAAAATAAAAATAAAGAATTATTTTAGGAAATTTCGGAAGGGGGAGGGGGGAATACCCTCCTTGAAAACAGTCATGAGTCATTTTTTAGGATAATTAAAAAATGAAAGGCTAGAATCATCAATGGAAAATTGTTAACAAAACAAAAAAATCTATAACCATGGCCGCCGTATCAAGAATAAAATTCAGGGGAGTCGAATCTATAACAAAAATTATATATGAAAACTTGTGTGTTATGGTTGATGGTAATAAGTAAAAATTTAGTGCAATTTTAAACTAAACATAAACATTTTGGAGGGGGTTTGAACCCGGAAAACCAACCCCCTGGATACGGCCATGAAGAAACGGGACTTGGGCACTGACATCCGACGTGTTATCTACCGGTTACTTTATTTATTTACTGTCATGATCTACGATAATATTTTATTTGGTATGAGTAATTAATGACACAAAAATAATCAGAAACTTGTCTGGGGGAAAATGGTGTTCAAACCTCACACCCAGGTTAAAATTTTAAAAGTTTTGGAAAAAAATACCAATCGATCTAGCACTGTAAATAAAATTGACCATAGTCTGTGATAAAAAAAAAAAATGTTATGTCTTTTTTTGTTAATATAATAATACCCACTATTGGTCAAAATTTCAACTAATTACATTATAATATATAATTAATAATTACACATGTACCAATAGCATATAGAACCACCCAAAACCCTGAGAGGTTTTTAAAAATTGCATGTAAGGTTAATGTCCTTTAGGGAAGCGGGGGGTAAATTAATTAAATAATCATATTAGCCCCAATTTTTTTTCTTTTACATCTTAATTACGCCAATTACCAGTGTACACTTCAATATAGCCACTTAAAAGAATTAAACATTGTATAATTTGATTTAGTTCCCTATTAACGAAGAAGATCAAAACATTTGGAATACAATAATAATTGTCACTACACTAAAACTATTTCAGAACGGAGCGAAGAAGTGGTTTTAAAATGATGCCATGATGAATTAGATTCGCATAATACTTTAAAATAGAAATTTTCGGTAATTCTCATTAATTTTGCTTAGATTAAGGAAAACCGAAAAATTAAGTAAAAGGAGTAAAATAGGCTGTAAACTAAATTTTCCTGGAATCGATTTTAGTTCTTTATTCGTATTCCAAAACTAATAGTACACTAGAAACTTAAGCTTTTCCTCCATTATCAACAAGTGTATAATACAGACTTCTGAAATAAATCAAAAATTTTTGGAATATCTCGTTTTTTCGAATAATATTTTAACTTCCTAATATTATGAACTGAAAATATAATACAACCTTTCTCGTATATATTATATATGTATGAGTATATGGTAAAAGAGCCTGAAAATCGAATAAACCATTAGAAATTTTTTTTATAATCGTTTAAGGTCTAAGGAAATGACTAATCATTGCTCATATTTTGTTTGAAAACAAATTCTGTGAATACAACATGCAACACTTTTTTTTAAAAGTTTTAGATATTAGGTAAACACTCCCAAATTTCACCCCTCCCCACCACTTAACCCACTAACAAAACATATATAACATAATTAATAGTCAATAAACACACCTACTAGTGGAACTATCTAAAAATAAAGCAACCGATCACAGCCTTGAAATTTACATTACAAAAAGCACAGTAAAGTAAAAGCAAGAAAGCCGGAAATGCTTCGCGCCACAGATATTCTTCGCTCTTCGGGTCAGATACTCTTGGTGGGTTTGTGGAATTTTAAAGAAACGATAAATCATTTCTTCAATAAGACGATTCTGGACAAAAGAAGTTAATAATATAAAGATCAATAATGGTCGACATTTTCAACACACTTACAAGAGTATCTAACCCGAAGAGCAAAGAATATCTGTGGTGCGAAGTATGTCCGGCTTTCTTGTATTTACTTTACTTTACTTTACTTTTTTTTTTTATCTAATAAATAAAGGAAAAAATATTCAATGAAAAAAAAAAATGTTAGAAAAATGTTCAAATTTTTTTCACATTTTCAAAATTTTCTTGCGCCAAAATCTTTCTTATATTATTGTATGTCTATGTTTAAATTTTCATAAAATTTGGATCAAAAAATTATGGTTTCCGAGTCTTTTTTGTAAAATTTTGGGTAGTTTTTTCCAAAAAAAAAAAATTGAAGAATTGAGAAATTCAAAAATCTATCCCTCTAAAGTACCAACTAGAGGAAAATCGGGTTTCAAAAATTTACTGATCGAGACTTTTGGACAAGTAGATCCATATGAACGTGTTCACAAATAATAAACATCATTGTAAAAACACTAGCTTCTTCACTTCATTTAGAATCTAAAATACATTGTGTTTTACTAACGTACACTATAAATACTAATAAAATAATATACTTATAGTCTACTTTCTACGCGTCATATTTATCTATGGCCTATGTGTATAATAGATAATATAATAACTAACTCTATACATAAATAAACTATATAGTTTCACACTTCCGTCTTATTGCGGTTGACAGCCGATAAGTTCTTATTGTAATTAGGCAACATTATTATTATTAATATTTTCCGTCTAAAGTCGCATTATTAGAAAAATAACTAATGTGCGAATTGCGGTAAAATCATTTTGCAGTTGAAAAAAGAACCAAGTACCGTGTTAAATTATAATGACACTCTTTTGGCACGCAGTAATAATAATTATATAATGCAATTGCAATTTATTATATTATTATACAGGTGGTTAGAATAAATTATTGTTCCTCGATACTTTCACGAACTATTCTAAAATCAGTAGATACCTGCAGATATTGTTATATTGTTCATTACGTAGTGTTTAGAGTTAGAGAAAAAAAATATCATTGTAAAATCATTAGCTTCTTCGCTCTGCTCAGAAATCAGAATCTAAAATAAAATTAATAATAAATATCACTGTAAAAACGTAAGCTATTTCGCTTCACTCAGAATCTAAAAACAAGTAAAACTGAATTTATATTAACTCTGCCAGTGAAAAACAGTACAAAATTCGAACATGTAATTCGAAGTTGAATTTGTTGAGTTTCTTATAGTGCTGCGATACAACTTTTCTTGTCCAATATTTAATATTTTATTTATGAGAAAAAAACGAATGAGACATTTTAGTATTTTACTTTATATTAACATTTTTAAATTTTGAGTTAAGTGAAGAAGCTAAAATTTTTACAGTAATGTTTATTTATTTATTTTTATTTTTTTCTGTAAAAACTTTTTCGTATTGAAATACTTGTCTGAAACTTTTGACCAGCAACTTTTTGAAGTCGGATTTTCATAGACAGCACTTTAGAGAGTTTATTTTTTGAAATTCTCAATTTTTTCCTCAAAATTTAGGAAAAGCTTCCCAAAATTTGACAAAAAATATTCGGAAACTATCTTTTTTGAATCCAGACTTTATGAAAATTTAAATACAGATAGACAATAATATGAGAAATATTTCCGTGCAAGAAAATTTTGGACATTTTTTTCTAACACTTTTTTCTCATTAATTTTATTTTTCCTTTTTTTTTATTTATTGAATAATAAAAAGTAAAGTAAATTAAAATAAAGATAAGGAAAGTAAAGTATAGACAAGAAAGCCGGACATATTACGCACCTTGGTAATTCTCGCTCCTCAAGTCAGATCACAGATATATGTATATAAGTTTATTTTATATATCTGTCGTGGGTCAAATACCTATTTATCTAACCGGTATTCTGGTGGAGTTTATAATAGCCTCTTAATCTTTATTATCTTTCTGTAAACGTACTGAGCTGATCAATTTTTCGAATATGAAATGTGTTTCAAGAAGAAAAAACCACAGAATCTTTAGCTTCACTTCAAATCCAATACAGGAACGTAAATAAAAACCAACTTGACTTGTTTTGTAAAAACAATTATGTATTCAAATAAAAAATATAAATATAAAACTATAATACTACAAAATCACATGAACCGAATTTAATATTTATAAATTACAACATAGTAAAACAAAATTTTTTGAAATTTACTAAAATAACATGGAAAAAACTTATAAACATTATAAAAAAATATAATGAACACAATAGGTACCTATGCAAATATAGAAAAAAAAAGTGCAACATTTGAAATATACTACAATTGCAAACAAAACGTAAAACACAAAACAATAAAAAAAAATTAATAATAAAATATGCGTATGATGTCTAAATCAATACGACCACAATAGTACTAATTTAGAAAAAATGACAAAATTTAAAACGTATAATAATGATAAAAAAAGCCTATAAACAATGGAAAATATGAGAAAAATTACAACTCTTCAACTCATTAAAACTTCAACTCACTAGTCCATGACTATGAATGAAGCAACTGCCGATCACGGAAGAAATTACTATGATCTCAAAAGGATGATCACTTCCATTGGTTGGTCAATCACTCCGATGAATGGGTCGTCGACTTCCATGGATGATGGGTCTCCTCTCGACCGGACTTCAAAAAATTGATTTGCGTTGATTTTTCGAAAATTCACGATGTAGAGGTAAAGTCCACTTTCATCGAGGTAGGCGATTTGCACCGGTGCCCCTCCACGTATATGCGATTCGGTCGTCGTCAGTTTTACCCTCCAGTTTCCAAAATCATGGATCCAAAATGTTGTGAATTAAAGATGAACAAAACTGACGATAATATTATGAACACAATCGATGGTGGTGAAAAACCGGAAAAAACGACTTATAGACTAACTACTTTTTTCGATTAAACCAATGCTCAAAACAAAATTGCAATCCATCATCCGTTTATCTTTTATTTTACCCGTACGAATTAAAACGCGGTGTCGCATAATTATTTCAGCTAGTCGATTGTTATTTTTCCGTTTTACGAAACGCACATAAATTATTCTGTTTTATTAAATTTGTTATACATACTCTGCTCAGAATCATTTTTTTTTTTTTTTTTAAGACATTATTTACCGCTTTTTTTTAAATTTTCATAAAAATGAAATCAATGGGGATAATTCTGTAATTTGTTAAACTTTCTCAACTAAAATAATAATCTTGTTTATATTTTACTTGTTTACTATACTTAAGCTCTGCTCAAAATTGCATCTTTAAAATTTGATACATCCAATTAAGTATTTTATCTCAGGAGCGAAAAATATCTTATTTATTTTTACCCCCAATATAGGTAGGTACACATTTTATGTATGGAGGTGTGTGAAAGAAAAAATTATGGAGATCTATTCTACATAGGTTTTCTAAATAAGTTTGGTTTGGTTATGACTTTCCTATGGACTCGGTAATTCTCTTCACTTCGAGCTTCACTTTTTTATGAATGATGTCCTCCCTCGAAGTTTTTTCCATTTTAACCTCTGCGCCGCGCCGCTGACTACCCAGGCTTTGTTTATAGGTACGAATCAAATTTAAACATTGTGCTTGACTAAATGGAAAATAATAAATTACCTATTTGACATTACATTTATTTCAAATTTTCAAAGTATCGAACTTTAAATAACACAATTATACAACGTAGAAATATTTATAACTAGGAATATATAAAGAAAATTTGTGAAAATACAAAGAAATAATAAATAATTTGTATCCGTAGAGCAATTTCCTTTGGAGCTAGATATAAATGATTATCATTTATTTACTTTTGCTATAGACCACGATTTTAGGTATGAAATAGTGCTATAAACACTAGCTATAATAAAATCTGATCAGATTAATTCACTTATAATCTGTGGCCTGTGCTTTCCTCATGAGTAGGGCTCGGAACTTAATGCACTTAAAAAGTACTAAATATGCATGCACTTATGCGCTTAAAAAAGTACAAATATGCACTAAAAATATGCACTTTTATTTTAATTTTTACACATAATTATCAATTTTACAAAATATATTTTATTAAATTATAAATATAAAAAAAGTGAAGTAATTTAAAAAAATGCTT
>JAIPRM010001537.1:0-37165 GCA_025469315.1 Stegophylla sp. TES_Ste_2020
CAGGCAAGTCCAAATGCTTGTTATCTCCGTAAACAACAGTCGGACATACCTTGTTCTTACACAGAACTGACCACAAAAAAATACTTTATTCAAAACTATCAAAAAGTGGATTTCGAAAAAAAGTGGACTTGCCTGGTTGTTGCACTGAGGCCTATTATTATTATTATTATTATTATTATATTATTATTTAAATACAAAATTAATAATAATTAGAAATTTCATGTAGCAAAATCTACTGGCCTTTTCTACGAGTTAACATTTTTATAACTAAAACTATTTTTATAACTATTCGTTTATCTACAAATAACGTTATTTGTAGATAAATAAAATTTAAAGTCACATATTTAACAGTATGAATTTTTGAAAAGCATGTTTCAAGTTTATTTCTGAATCAGTAGAGGTTATAATTATATAGTTAAAATCATTTTTTTTTTCAATGCTCTTCGAAAAAATTTCCATAAATATGGTTTAAGGGGGGTGTCCAGACACCCAAAACACCCCCCCTGGTTGCGCCACTGAGAGCAAGAGTGTGTTAAAAGTAAATAAATGGGGGGAGCAAAATTATTTTGATTATGTAGGTATATTATGTAAGTATATAATAACTTACGAAAAAATTGTTTCGCTTCGCTTAGGTAATATTATTTATAGAAAAAAAATTATTATAGCTTATTGAAAATACGTATAAACATCGTTTTCTTCACTATTTTAGACCAGCGTTTTTTCATTCTAGTACCACCAAATGTCAACTTGTCATAGATTTTCACATAAGATAGATAAGAATTTACAAAATAAGTTTAATAATGAAAAAATCGGAAATATTTATTTCAATCAGTATGTGCCACATAATTTATGATATTATATGAAAAAAATAAATAAAAAAATATTAAGTTAAAAATTTAGTTTTAATAATTAATTTTAATTTTCCTTGGGCTCGTAGTTTTCTAGCACTTATTTTTTTTTTTTAAATCTGGCTCCATAGATGATAAATAAATTGGTACGTCTGAACTCACAGAGAGTTTATTTTAGTATTTATATTTGACTTTTTTCTAAACTTTGTG
Source organism: Stegophylla sp. TES_Ste_2020 (assembly GCA_025469315.1). Taxonomy (NCBI): domain Eukaryota; kingdom Metazoa; phylum Arthropoda; class Insecta; order Hemiptera; family Aphididae; genus Stegophylla; species Stegophylla sp. TES_Ste_2020. The sequence goes on from JAIPRM010001537.1 coordinate 1,059, forward strand.
AAAATTTTAATACAGATAGAAAATAATAAGAGAAATATTTTGGTGCAAAATATATGGAAAATTATGAAAAAAAATAAATATGTTGGAAATGTTTTTCTAACACTTTATTTCTCATCAAAATGTTTTTCTGTTCTCGTTTTTTTTTTTTTTTGCTTTATTTACAATAACAATCTATACAATTTTTAAGTAAAAATGTCTTGAATAATCTGAAGCTCCATTACAATTGTTTTTTTGAAAAATTGGTTACTTATTGTTTCTTTAAAATTCAATACACCCATCAAGAACATACCACCTAAGGAGCGAAGAATACCAATGGTGCTAAGTATGTCCGAATTTTGACCTGTATAATGTCTTCCTGTGTCCTTCATATCCCACGTTTTTTTATCTATTTACAACTTCCCTGAAAATTAAAATACTAAAGGTATCAAAAACTTGAAAATCAATATCGCGTTTGAAAAGTAAAGTAATCTAAATCCAGTCTCAAAAATAGTGGTTTCTATTTTAAGAAAATTATATTTTACTTCGCACGCTCAGATAAAAATGTTTAAATTTTGTTTTTTTTTTTCAAATTTCATGTAATCAAAGTCTAAACAATATTATAGTCTTCTATAGGTACGATAATAATAAAAAATAAATAAAAAACGGGCATTTTTCACTCCATGAGTATTTATCGCTGCTCAGTTGAGATTTGGTGGGTGTGTTAAAATTTAAAGAAACGATAAATCATTTTTTAAATAAAATGATTGTGAATGGAGTTTCAGTTTGTATAACATGATTTTACTTAAATATTTTAACTATAAAGTTTATTAATATTAAAAAAAAATTTATATATTTATATATATATATATATATATGTATATATATTTTGTTCTTGGCCCATTTTAGATATAATTAACTAAGATGATAGGGGAAAAAATTTTTGATGAAAATTTTTTTTTGCACATTTTCAAAATTGTCTTGCATTTGTCATTTCTCATATTTCATCTATCTATATTTAAATTTTATAAAATTTTAGGTAGTTTTATGAACCCTCAAAGTATCATCTTGAGGCAAATTCTGATTCAAAAAGTTGCTGGTTAAAATTTTTGAATAAGTATTTCTATGTAAAAAAGTGCTTACAGGAAAAAAAAGATAGTAAATAAACAGCATTATAAAACTCTTCTTGAGCTTCTTCGCTCCACCCGTAATCTAAAACAGGAATAAAATCTAAAGCCATTTAGTCGAAATATTCCGTGTTACTTTTAAAAAGCCGGACACACTTCGGGTATTGTACAGGTATACTATGGGTGTACTTCGCTCGTCGGGGGTGTTCTTCACACATCGGGTGGGATTCTCTTGATGGGTGTATTGAATTTTAAAGAAAGATAAATCATTTCTTCAATAAAACGATTTTGAACGAAGAAAGTTAATAATATAAAAAATAAATAAGAAAAAAAATGTTGGAAAAATGTCCAAAATTTTTTTGCGCCAAAAACTTTCTTATATTATTTTCTATCTATGCTTAAATTTTCATATAGTTCGGATCAAAAAATTATTGTTTTCGAGTCGTTTTTGTCAAATTTTGGGTAGTTTTTTCCAAAAAAAAAAAAAAAAAAATTGAAGAATTGAGAAATTCAAAAAATGACCTCTCTAAAGTTCCGTCTAGAGGCGAATCCGGTTTCAAAAAGTTACTGATCGAAACTTTTGGACAAGTATTTCCATACGAAAAGTTGTTCTCAGAAAGAAAAAATAAACATCATTGTAAAAACACTAGCTTCTTCATTTCGTTCGGAATCTAAAATGTACACACGGCATAATAACCAATAAGTATATTATTTTCAATTTTTTTGCGCTCTCAATAAATATTTTTCAAACTCGTCCTAACTAATTGCCGATTCCAATTTTGTATTTTGCACATATGATTTGGATTTATACGAGCTGAAAATATTGAGAAGCACTGGTGCACGTACTGCCACACCGCTGTTATGGGCGCGGTAAGAGATGTGGAAAAATGTTGATGCGCGCATGGAAATGTAATCGATTCGCTTGTGTAGGTACTTACGCGCGCCACAGCCGTGCACGTCGTCGTCATAATAATATTATTGCAGTATCGACAAGAACAATATATGAATCCGAAGTGCAGCACATAATATTACCGCAATATTGTTTATACCTATTGTGTGTGTGTGTGTGTGTGTGTGTGTGAATGGGTTTTACGAATAGAAAAAACAATAATATTGCTCGGCGGGGATTAGCGCATGCCTAATTTGTGAACCGTTGTGTGATTTTCATCGGAAAAAAATGTACAAACAATAATAATAATTAATCATAGTTGTAATTATTGTATATTTTTTTGCGTTTGAAATGAACGTTTTTCTGCTTTATAAAACATCAACGTAAACTATTGCCGGTATACAGTCTTAATAATTATTATTATAATATTACTACTATGTTCGAATTCGTATATTAGAAGGTCCCGGATCAGGTTAGAAGTCGAGATAAACGCTTTTTGTCAATGCATTCTACGTTCCCTGATCAGGGCGTGTAGGCGTCATTTTTGAATGGCTAGATGCGGTGAGGCGGCAGGAGGTATCTATCTGCATTTATATTTTACTCAATGTTGGGTACTTTAAATTATTTAATATATAATAATTATTAAACCTATACTATACCTAACCTACAAATCCAAAATGCAGAGTCACAATTAATGTTATATAATTGGGGGTGCAGGAGCAAAGTCACAGCGGGTCATTTTCTTATTATCCTCCCCCCCCCATGGTAACTATGAAAACAAAGGCAATCATGGTAACCAAGGTAACCATAGTAACCATGGAACTGTGGTAACCAAGATAATAATAGTTACTGTATAGTCACTGAACTTCAGCTTACAATCGTTTTATTGAAGCATTTCTTCGATAAATCGAAATTTATTATTTCTTTGGAATTTAATACACCCATCAAGTATATCCCACTCGAAAAGCAAAGTATTTCCATGATAAAAAGTCTATCCGGCCTTTTTTTAAATTTTTTATTTAAATAAATAATTAAAAAATATTTTGACAAATTATGTCTACTATTTTGTTCCGAAAAATGTAACATTAAAAATCGTGTAGTTCGCACCACGGGTGAGATACTCATAATGAGTGTGTTGAATTTTAAAGAAACGATAAATTATTTCTTCAACAAAATGATTCTGAGTGGAGCTTCAACTAATAAATAATAACAATTATCAGTTTTGAAGAATTAAACTAAAACAATTTTTTTACACACAATATTTACGAAAAACGAAAATTGATTTTCATATATTCACATACATCTAATGAACACTCCATAAACAATTTTAAATTACAATAAAATATAAACATCATAATAAAATAAAATGGCTCTAATTATCGTAAATCAACATTTATGCACTATGACATATTTTTATATTTATGTTTATCGTGGAACTTTTGGTCTGTCACGGTTGAAAAAAGTGCAAAATATTTATTTTACTGGGAAAGATTTGAACCCGATACCATCGCATTTACTACACCATCGTAATACTGACGATTTGACTACTTCGCCTCAAAAATAGCGTTGATAACTGTTGAAATAGTAGATATTTAACATAACAACCGAAAATATTGAATTTTCAAAATAGAATAAAATAATTAGAAAACTATTGGTGCATGTAAATTTTAATTCACACCACCGCATTCAGCGTTGAAAAATACATGAAATGGCGAAAAAACATTACTTACCGACCTTTTGAATGTTAATTAGAAATATATCATAATAATTTATCCGTAATTTCTTTGATTTTTTTTCAATAATCAAACCCTTGTAAAACGTTTAATTCTTTGTCCATAAGAAATTTTATTGCAGCAAAATATTTGCAACAAAGTAATTATCTATTTAGGTGGTACCAAATTTCAAAAAAATCGGTCAAACCTATTTTCTTTTATATAGGTCGTACGTTAAAGTGTGTAATTTTAGGTAAAACTAACGAATTTCGTCAAAATTTTAACTTCAAACGATTATAGGAGAAAAAAATTGACCTAAGATTTTCGAGATTTTTTCGGGTCAATCAGACATGTATGACAGTAAGATCATATTGAATTTTCAAGTCTTAATATCAAGAATCAAAATTTTTATTGTTTAAAAACTAACAAAAACGAGAAATTCCCGAAATTTCCAAAATTCTGTAATTACCTCAAAATTGATCAAATATTTTTGAAATTTTTATGAAATATTTTCGTGACCATTTTTAGTAGTTGGTAAATATTTCAAGTTTCTAGCCACATTATTTTTAAAGTTATGGTAAAAAGAAATTTTAAATTTTACGGGAATTCCGGTAATAGCAAATTATTTGTCAATTTTTCGACACATTTTCCACGTTTTTGCGAAAAGTATTGAGAAATTAACAAAATTACCTCTTTAAAGTACCATCTGGATGTGATTTCGGATCTATAGAATTACTGATCGAAACTTTTGGACAAGCATTTCTATACGTAAAATTGATTCTAAAAAGAGAAAAAAATAAAAATAAACATAATAATAATTATTTATTTACGCCCCGAAGGCAAAGAGTACAGAATAGTAAAGTATAACAATAAATAAAAAACATATAATACAATATTAAACTGAAATTTATAACAATAGTAATTTTTTTTAATTTACACTTATTATCAAAAAAGAAGTCAAAATGTTTTAATTCATTACAACTAGTTAACATTCTATTAATAATTAATATTATTGGTCCGTAGTAACTGTAATTTTGAGAATGATGACTAATAAAAAAAGGAGCATGATTTCTAGAATTAAATGTTGGAACATTAAGGGTTAATATAGCTCCCAGTAAATCCGAATTTTCAACATTATTATTTAAGAAATTGTAAACAAGGCTAATATCCAAAAATTTTCTTCTTTGTGCTAAAGATACTAGAATTTACTTTTAAAGAACGTTAAATTTTTAACGTTCTTTAATTAAATTTTTTACGTTTAAAATCATAAACTTCTTCGCTAACGTTGAGAATTTAAAAAACAACACATAGGTATCTGCTTATCTGATTCCAGACACCATAACACAAATAATGTAAAAATTACACTGTAAAAAATTTTCGACTGAAATTTACAGAAATTGAGTGAGTGGCAACACACTTTCAACCAACTCGTACTAAAAATTCAAAATCCGGTCACAAAAATTTAAAAATTGTAAATTTACCGCTTTTTATAGTTGAAATGTACATACATTTTTGTTACTAAAACTTACCAGTCAATTATTTTTGTAAATTTACCTATTGTTTACACTTGTGAGTTTACTAGCTTATAAAACATTTAAATTTACTAGTTTATAGGAGTTGACAATTCACCAACTTATTGTCACTGTAAATTTACAAATTAATTTCTAATGTTAATTTACTAATTTTTTAAATTTAAATTTACTTTTTTACCATACAATTTTATGATTTGTCATGGTGGTACATTTCATTGTTTTAGGTTGAAATTTATATAAATAAGACATAAGAATTTTACTCAGATAGGATCATATTTGCCGTAAGTTATAGCTAAAAAAACTTGGTTACTTGTAAATTTGTTACTTTAAATATTATTTACTATACACATGTAGATAGGCCACGTCATTGATCATTTTAGAAACTCAAAATCAATTATAAATAATAATCAACAAAAAGTGTTAACATTTATTTGAACACATTTTCAACCGGTTATTATTTTTTTAAATAAAAATAAATGATATGCTTCTGTTTTTTCCAAACATAACTGAAAAATCCCACAGTCTGTAAGACCGAGTATAAAGTATGACAAAATGTAGAAAAATTATTGGTTTACCTAATTACTATTTAATATTTAATAATGAGCAATGATTTACTAAATCAGCCTTATGATTTATTCATAAACAGTAAATACTAAACATATTAAAATCTTAAAAATTATATAATTTTAATATTTTAATTGAAGAAAATACTTGAAAAATACAAATAAAAACAGAAATAAAATACTGTTTTTGATTTTTGACCAATGAAATTTAAAATTTACCATCTTATATTTTCGACTTGAACAGCAATCAGTATTGTAATCTAAATCATTCAATTTATTTACATTTATTTATTTATTTAGCTAACTGTTGTTTTTATTTCTCATTTAATTCATGTTCATGTAATCTCATGTTATTTTTATGTATTTATGGTGAATATAATAATAACTATTCATCATCACAATAATTCGTTATCATTTGTAACCAAATATATAGGCTGAAAATGATGGTGCAATTAATTATTGAAATACAATTATAAAATATACCATAATTTTATTTTTATGTATCAGCACACTAATTTTTTCGGCTGCACCTCTCTACTCTGCTATCCTAGAATTCATATATGCCATTTACTAGTTAGCAAGTTTCAAACTACAGCAAATGCAGACGACCGCAAATAGCAAACACCTGTTGTACTTACATTGTACAGTAGAATCAAAAGGAAATTATTATAAAAAAAAAAGTTTAAAATTAGTTTAAACTGATTAAAACTGTTCAATCAATGAAATTGTATTTTTTAAACCTGTTTTTCTATCAACCCAGGGTATATTGTAAGGTGCTGTTGATCATTGTTTGCAATGTTGAAAAAAATTTTGTGCTATTGGAAATATTTGTTTGCGCTGTTGCAAGTTGCTAATGTAATTAAATATGAGAAAAATATGACTTTTTATATTCAAAATATGATTTATATTTTTGATTGATATTGTTTTTGTTATTTTTAAAAAATTATTTTAATGAAGACAGAGTAAGGTAAGCCTATCTCGAGAAAAAAATATTGGGTCCTCTATACATCGTAAATAGTAATTTCATTGCCCCAATGCCAATGTTTGTATTTTATTTTATTACTATTATTTTGGAAAAATAACTTTTTTTTTAACTGTTAATATGCTGTTTAACAAAATCGTTTAATTTTAAACATTTAGTAATAATTATATTATTAATAACACTAATATCAGGGTTAAAAGCAACTGTTGTTGTTTGGTTTGGTATATTTATTAATAAAAATTTTAGTTAAATTTTTTAGAAAGGAGGTAGTGTGCTAGGGAATTTGAGTTAGGGGGGGGGGGCGAGTGGAAATCTGATGAGCTATTGCGCGGTTGATCATAATTCTTAGAATATACCCTGTATCAATCTAACCTTGGTTGATATTAATAAATAATTGTTTAATTAATGTTCATTGTTTCTTTTTCTACTAACATTATAATAATATTATTATTATAATCGCAGGAGAATATTTCTTTGAGGCGTCGAGGGTAGGCAATTCGACGTGCGCGTACGCCCACGCGAATATTTTCGACAAATGACGGGGTAAAATACAATGAATAAAAACGAGAACGACACAGTGTAAAAAGTTCGTATGCCAAAAATTTATTAAATGTATTATCACAGCCATCGCACATTGTACAGAGTGTTTAATATTGAGCCTCTCCGCACAGCGTCGTTTTCGCCATCCGGTCTGTATTTACCGCAACTCGTTTAATATGTGATCACATCGGTGCTGCCAGTTATTTCGCGATTCTATTAACCGGTCGTTTCCGACTTCGGTAAAGAGTCTAATTTCGTTCTCAAAAAAAAAAAAAAAAAAAAAAAAATATGACAATTCGCTTACGGTTTTATTTTGTAACGTTTTTTTAAACTTAGACGGGGTAGTTTTTACACTTAATAACGCAGCCTTAATAACATTATTCTAACCCATCGAAAACAAATGGGAAATTTTTCAGTTCGTCTGACATTTTGTGATATTATGAACTACAAAAATCTGATCGACACCGATTGATCTCATTACTTGATCAATGCGAAAAGGCCATAAAATCGATGAGAACATACATAAAAGCGATTCGATTATTCGGTACACGGCGATTGTGTAATAAAAGGGGAAACGCGGAATTGGTTCCCGGATAAAATTGAATCAAATACAGATTCCAAAAAGAACAATCGGGAAATATTGAACGTTGGACTTGTACAAAATTTGGCTTTTCATTACCAAAATGTCTCCAAGTTGTACAACAAATCGAGGGGTGTATATAAATTGAGCGGAGTGAAGCGACGGCGCCGAGGACTAATCTGCTGATAGTAATCAATAGGAAAATATCATATTTTTTATTATTAAAATATTACTTAATAAATGGGAAGGAAATTGTTGCTGGTTGAATATATTATAATAATTTGAAAAGTTAATTTAACATGGTTGTATTACGGAAACCAATTCATATTGTAACAACCTGTAGACAACTCGGGAACCAACTCCAATAAAAGATAATTTCACTCATTACAGTCACATAAGATTTAGCTCAGGCCATTCATTTTCGATTCCAATTAACTATTGATTGTGTAAACAACCGGTGATCACATTAAGCTATTTATTTGCGCAGGCGCATTTTCTCTGTGACGATGTCAATATGCCGTAATCGAGTTCCTGGTCGGTTGTTCTCTCGCTCAGACCGGACCTTGCGAACCAACGCGGCGTGGCCAGGCCGTACACATACCATTAAAGTTAAATATTTCATTAGAAAATAAAAAAATCTTAATAGTAATTTTATACAATAGTGATCGTAAAAAATACAGATTACCTAACAAAATCAAATCATATATTATTGTTTACACACGTATAGCGGGGACAGGAATCTTTTTAATTTATTCGTCCTCTTGAGAGGGGGAGGGGGAGAGGCACGATAACCCGTTTGAATCGCATTATAGCGGAATGCTAAAAATTATTGAAATGTGATGATAGTTGCGTTTACTTTATTATAATAATTATGATAATACCCGATAAGTGTATGTGGAGTGACTTTAAACTGACATTGAATAAACCCGATTTTGGTGATAAAATCAATTCGGCGCGACTCGTTCGAATATAATATTAACAATGTATTAGTTGTGCTAAGCGATGTAAAATAATTGTTTTTTGACACTGTTCGACAGTCCCGAGTCTATAGAAAACGAGAAGGACAGAGCTGTTTAAAACGTTCATCAATTTGTCTAAAACGAGTTCGTACAATTTAAAATCAAATCAAGTATTATACGCATAATAGGATCTTCCTATTTCCAGTATCAGTTTTCAAAACTAAAAATAAATTAATAAACAACTGCTTTATAATATAAGCACAATAGGCAATTGGGCCATATTTCATCTATAGTATATACAGTAAGACTTCGCTACTCAGACTTATGTGGGACCAAGAATAGTTAAATGAAGAGTGTTTGATGAAAAAAAGAATAACGTACCATTACTAATGCAAATAATGTATATGCGTATATTTTGTTTTTGTAAATAAAACGGTAATAATGTACCCATAATATTATTATATAAATGATTTTTTTTATTTAAAATTAATTCATGTGGTTTTTATTTATTAAAAGAGAGAGAATAAGGGGGAAAAGTGTGAGATTGGTAGGTTTTATTTACGTTATTAACGAAGTTTTACCGTATTTTTATACATTTAGTTTAATTAATACTGGTGATAAAAGGTTTATTATGCTCTCCTACCAACGTATCTGTCTGCAACGATTAGTGATTTCGATAATGTTGTAAAATTAACTTTAAAATTTGATGTAAGTCACATCTAGTGTTTCGGTATAACGACAATGTTAGGCCCCGTGTGCTGGAGTTATTCAAGAGGGGAGGTCCTCAGTTTTTTAAAAAAAGAACACTAATTTTGTGTGATATGAAATGTTGAGATGCAATGGTCTTTTTTTTTTATGTGAATGCTCTAACACGTTACTTGCATGGGACTGAACAATGTTCCTCAAGGTATACTCATAAGTTCTGCTGACGAGTATTAGGAAATTCATATAAAAAAAACATTTGAGTAGTGGGCCTTCTTTTTAAATATGTAAATTTTATTGGCCTAATATTAAACGGTACAGTCCTCTTTGAAAAAGGTCCTATTGTAGCTCAATTCCCGGATGTCCTAAGACATTATCGAATAAAGGACACTTGAGGTTTCCACTAAGGAAACCATTCGTTTCAGATCCTGTTCCCGGTACGTGTATTAATTACTTAGAACTCGCGCGGTAGTCTAAAAAAAAAAAAACTAATAATAATAAAAATAATAATATAAAATGGAAAAAAATATATAAAATGGAAAAAACAAACTCAGACAGTTGTTCACTCTCTCCAAAAATAAATAAAGTTTAAATTGTTGTTCATAGACGTATGGCCATCATGATGGACACTGAGACTGCTAAGGCGACGGTGCCAACTGAAGCCACGACAGAGCGGCCATCTCCACTGTTAACGATCGGCTCGTGCACGGTACTGGCCGCGATCAAGACGCTGAGGCTCAGATCGGTCTCGATCCTCGGGCTCGCGGTCTCGATCATGGCCACCAGCTTCTCGGCTTCGCGGACGCACGTGTCCAGCTGCAACCACGCGGGACGCCGCACGGTGGACTCTACCAGCACCAACAGGTCTTTTTGCACGGTAAGGTGTCCGCGAACCACGCACTCGGCCACCTGTACGTGCCGGTCCAGTGCCTTGAGTACTGACTTGACGCTGAACGCGTTCAACGAGGGATTCTTCAACGCGTGAATCACTCGGTCCACTTGCTTCTGACTGTCGAAAAACAAAAGGGGGAAAAAAACGGTAATTATTGTTTATTTGTTTATACAAAATAGTTATGGACAGTAGTTGATATTTATTGACTCGGTGGTAATAACGCTAATAACAACAGGTACGGCGAAGAAATAATACAACGAGGCTGTATAGTATTTAACAAGGCCTTACAACTGAAATAATTATTCAGAATTTGGGTTTCCGGTGTTTGTAGGCATTCCGACTAGGTCAGTGCGACGCTATAGCCTAGGGTGGCACTAGTTTAAGGGGGGGGAGGGGGACAGATTTCGAATGAATAAAATTAATTATTTTATCATTTATTCCTCCATACCACTAGCCCAAACAAAAAACCTGTTGAATAGGGGTGGCATAAATTAAATTTTCCTTGGGTGACAACAAATTTAAGGCCGGCTCTGAATATGGGTGTTTGAACATCATAATTTAAAATAGAAATTCATATTCAAGTGTTTATAACCAATATTATTTGCGTTAGTATGGGTGTTTAGTGTAATCTTGTCGCCTATAGGCATAGACGTAACTAGGTGGGAGCTTAGAGTGACTTGACCCTCCCCCCTCCAGTAAATTTACAGACCTTCAAAATCACGTGTATGACCACGCATACCCTTAATTCTTGTTAAATGATTAACCTGAATAACTCAATAAATATTGGTACTAGACAATAAAACTAATTATAGATCATAGTTGGTTCTAGATCAACAATGGGTATAAAATCGAATATTCTGTTCAGCATTAATATTCAGAAACAATCTAATTATAAGCAAATGTCTACAGATTTTATTATAATAATTCTTTATCAATGATTTGAAGGGATTTGAAGCGAATTTTTTGTTTATACCTTTTACACATATGTAACATAGAAATTTATGTAAGATTGCTAAAAACTAAAATCAATAAGCTATTATTAAGTCCTTCTATCATCAGAACCTATAGTTATGCCTATAACTAAAGGTATACGATGTGACAGTGCCACGGATGAAAAATACTCACACCAAAATAATTACATTGATGATTGCCATGTTTTTGTATTTTGTAATTTCGCTGAATTATCAAGGAATCTCAGAAAATATCATTGATTTTAATTGAAGTTATTTTTAAGAAACAATTCAATGACTAAATAGCATTTGGAGCAAAAAATTCTTGAAATTTAATGTATAGCATCAATTTTGAAATTAAAATATTTTTTATTCCAATAATTGGTTAATGAGGGTCTTTACTATGCAATATATAATATATTATAATAAATTATTATACTATTAATATAAATAATATATATATATATATATATAATGTATAATAAAGCCAATAGTAATTAATAATAACAGTGAAAACAGTTTGTAATTATATTAAGTGATTTAATTAACGACTATGGTGTAGATTAGGGTGACCATACGTCCGTTAAAAACCCCTTATTCTCTTTTTCGATTGTCATATACTCTTTTCACGAAAAACGGGACTTTGCGCCCCGTTTTTCAATAGGAGGTGCTTTTTGTGAAAATCCTGTCATTTCCATGTAGTGATAAAACCGAAACGGATTTGTGGCGAAAAGAGAATTGCGTGTAACTGACTGTGAAAAAAAATTCCAAACGCTACAAAGTCACTGCAGTAATTTTTATGATCGTAATATGAAATCGTACAATGCGAATTCGGTGACACAGTGAAGACGGTATTTATATGTTCTTTTGATTTTGGCGGATGTGCAGCTATGACGGAAACGCATTAAAATTTTCGACTTATATTATTACTATTGCGAATACAGACTGCATTGTGCGGCCAGTTTGTTTATGCGTGGCCGTTGCCCACGGTCTACCACGCCACCGGTCAGTTATCGTTCCTTTTTCGAAAATATCGCCGTAACAATAATATTATGAAAATCCGCGACAATAGAGCGCGTGAACATCATACACGTATACGGAATTTCGAGTAATAATAAAAACGAATTACGGATGAAAGGAATTATACGGCCGAATCGGCGGCGGCGGCGGCGGCGATGGATTAACATTATCGCCACGTGATGTTTAGCAGCAGGAGTTAGTTGTAGGACAATGTGCGTGAATAACGTGTGAAGAATGGGCAAAAATAAACTCGAATCGCGGATTTTAAGCATTGTGTATATTTTATTTTTATCGCCGTTCTTGTTGTTGTTGTTGTGGTTGTCGAAGTCGTTTTATTTATTGTCGTACAACGAACGTGAACCGTTCGGCGACAAACGCAAGCTTATAGATATTACACCACGGGGCCGAGTGTCGTCCGTTTCGTTTTCAAAAAAAAAAAAAAAAATAAAGAAAAAAAGAAAAAACCCATCCCTTATTGCGTTCCCGTGGGTTTCGCCAACTCCTCCGGCCCGTACCTTTGTCGGTCACGTTCTTGGAGACGACGTGCTGCGTGTGTAACGACATATACCCGTGTGTATTATATATTATTATGTTCCCATAAAACGCGCGTATCGTTCTCTCAGAAAAACGATTGTGATATCGCGCGACAATACTATGGTGGCGACAATGCGACGAGAATCGAGCGACTACTATATCGGTCGGTCGTCCGTGTCGAATTGCATTGTTACCGTATTATTATTATTATTATTATTATTATTATTTATGTCAATGGTCGCAGAGAAGAATATTACCAAACGTTTATTTTTATCCCTGGGCGCAGGACGATGCGATTAAATTTATAGATTCAAACAATTGTTTCCAAAACCCACCGACGACGACCTCCCCGGAGTCGTGCGCTGCACAATGAGAGAACAAAGTTTTCTATCTCTGTAGTTTTTTCTATCTTTGTCTAACTTCGCAATTCGAGATTTCGACGTCGAAACATAGTTTTCAGACATTTCAAATACAACAGATTTTCAATATAGTTTTTATTTGTATTCTTATTACTATTAGGACCTGTATGGATGTATTACAGGGTGACCATTTTTATAAAAATAAAAAACGGGACAAATAATTTTGAACTCTAAAAAAATACAATGAAAAAATTACCACATAATTTTTTCATTTTAACATTTCATTAAAATAACAATTAGGTACATTTTTTGAGGTACACTTTTAAAAACACACCTTATTTGTTGTAATTTTGAAAAAATTGGTCGATACCTCGGCTGACTTTTATTGGGATTTATTATAATAATTATGATTAATTATGATTTCTAATTGTGTCATGATTTTTTTAAACTCTTATACTCGTAATTTGTTGACTGTGTTGAAATATAATAGAAAATGTTCACGAGAATATTTTTTTACCAAAAATTATTGCTATAATTGTAGGAACAATAATCCGATTCTTTATTTCCGTAATCAGTACCTATATAATATACTCTCTATTGCTGAATTTGCTCCAGAATTTACCCATACATTTTTACTTTTAAATATCATTCTTGGATTCTTAAACTCATTTTTTGTTTCTTTCCTACTATCTAAATTTGGTACCAATTATAACCGTTTCCTGAAATTGAAGTAATTTTTGAGATTATTGATGTCTGGTAAAATGTATGTTGTATAAAATGAAAATACGTCCGAAGTTTCATCTTAATATAATGTTAATTCCAACGAATTTATTTTGATGTTTGTTTAAAGATCGACAACTTAATTTTGATTTCATTGTAAAACTGTAAAATTTAATATTTCTTTAATAATATTTTTTTTTTTTTTTGTGAACGATATTTTCTTTTCGTTTATAATATGGAATAACGAGATTAAAACGGGACCACCTTCTGATAACGGGACAAAAAGCGTCCCGTTCAAAATTTTTCGGGACAAGGGGACATGATTGTCAAAAAAGGGACAATCCCGTTTTAAACGGGACGTATGGTCACCCTAATGTATTATCCATTATTTTATCAATTAACTAACTCAAAATTTCGAGTTTCCAAGTTAAAAATTTCAAGTTACGAAGTCGAATTTACGATTTGCTTCTCCGAAATTATCAAAATTATATTTTTTTTTAAGTAGCGCAAGTACATTTCAATAGAAAACAAAGTGAGTGAACAGATAAAAATTAGTAATTATAAAATGTAATTTTGATAACTGACAAGAAACAAGATCGGTGATGAGTCAGTTTTTCCATAAATTCGTACCAACTGTTATAAAAATACTCTAAAATATTGTATAAAAATTACAAAACCTGATTTTTATAATTGATTCGCCGATTACAACTAAACCGTCCACCGTACAACCAAGTGGTAGTTAAACGGTGATTAAAATTTGAGTATTGATTTACTAATAATTAGTGTTTAACTACACAACCGTACTACTGGCGCTTTTAATCATTTAAAAACATTACAACGTGAATTTCTCGACAATATGAAAACGATAAAAATCAAATAAATTAAAATGAAATGGAAATTGTAAAAATCCAATATCAAATTTTGAAAAATCACAGTCGAGAATTATAATGTCATTTCAATAATATCAAGTCCTCCACTTATCTTATGTAATAACATGACATATTATTATTGACTCGAACCGTACCTGAACAATATCCTGATAGCTCCTGCGCACTTGGGACAACAAGCTCCGGGCGGCGTGATACCCTGGCATCCCGACTGCGGCAACTTGGGACATTTGACCACTCCCTCGGGACACGACGGACGTCCGTCGTGGCCAATGAATCCGGACGATGCGCAGGGACCCGCGTAGTCGACGATCGCCGACGCCGCGTAAGCCGCGCATTCCGACTGATAGGTGTTTCCGTCCACGCCGCACACTCTTCCGGTCTCGTTGCATCCCATCTATACGCGGACAATACGACATTAATAATACAAGAACTGCGCGACAAGACCGAATAGATTAACACGCTTCCGGTGTGTGTGGGGGGGGGGGTGCCCTCGAAGCCGGAAGCGGCGGTGACAATCATACCAGGCAGGGACCAGTGTACGCCAACGCCTTGTCCGTCTTCCGCAGCAACAGGTGACAAAGACTCGCGTGTTCCTCGCCGTCCACGTCACACACCGGACTCTTGGCCGCATCCTCGCACAATTCCTTCTCTGAAACTGCGCAGTACACAATCGGTTATTCGTTTTTATTCGTCTTTTGTTCTATGGGCACGTGCAGCCTTTTTATACGGTTTACAAAGGGGTCGGGGAAAGAAGAACAATAACTGACCGCGATGATGAGGAAATTATACGATACACGAAAATAAAATAAATTTGTATGAATAAAAACAGGCATTAGAAAAAACTTAACCCCCTGTAAACAATAGCTCGTTAACTTTAATAATCTTCCGTAGGTAACTTGTTAAACATATGGAGTGAAGAAGGGTAGAGTGACTATATTTTGAAAATTATAAAACAAAACACAAAAAATAGTTGGACCCAGCAATACCGATTTAAACGTCTTCTTTATTACTATAGAAATATAATTTGAATTTAGGTTTTTCGATATACTCAAGAAATAACGGCAAAAATTAAAAAACAGCGTTAATTACGTCTGGTAGGAAGTTTTTCAGACCAAAATACGAATTAAAGGACAAACTTATATAAAGGGAGATTCTAAACTCACCTAAATGAAATGTTGTAAACATATTTTACATACTGTATTACTCGTATGTCAATTCCTCTAAAAATTATATTGCTACTGTATTACTAATATGTAAACTTCCCCAAAAAGATATTCGATTATTTTTTTATTTTTAAGTAACTTACGTTCGGCTAGATGAATGCTAGTAACTAGTATTATAATCAAATTTGATGAAATATATGTGTATGTATAATTTGTTAATTGTTATATTCGATGAGCAATTATGGATTCCTAACACTAATAAGGTTACATGATAAAAAAAATTTAACTAGATTATTTTTTATAGTAATTAATCAGACAATATCTAAATATTATAAATAGAAGTAAGTTGTATTTTCTTAAGGCATCCTTAATATATTTTCAAAATTATAATGAAGTAACTTTACTGTAGATTGATAACGGACATCAATTATAGTTACATGATAACATCGATTGTAATGATATTGCACTGACAATAATCGAACACATTTTTGAAGGAGTATACCTAGAAGTAATGTGGAATTAAAATCATTTTAAGGGAGTTTACATATGAGTGTTATAGTAGCAAAATCTTTGTAGGAGAGTTTACATAAAAATAATGCGGTAAAAAATTATTCTTAGGGGAGTTTAAGGAAGGAGCTTAAGGAAAAAGAATAAAAATTTTAATTTTAAAGGGCATTTACCTGAATTTAACGGAGTTTACATGTACCCCATATAAAACAGAACGTATTGCGTCACCTTACTCTAGGAATAAATAAATATTTCCACTTTCGGTTTTGTAATAAATAGTAGAGTAAATAATTCTGGATTAAGTTGGTGTTGAAGGGACTTTAAAATATATTGAGGGGGTTCAATCGCTCCTCCTTCAACGCCCCCCCCACGCCTACCATATATTGCCCGTCTATATTTTATAATATTTCTATCCGTGTCTTTCCAAAGCGCAATTTCTGGGAAAACTCACCGCATTTGTGTTGGGGACAAGACTTTTTCAATGTGGACAGGCACACCTGGCGTGCGGGCACGCACTTCTCGTCCGACCGACTGCACGCGTGATCGTCCGCACAAGGATCGTCGTCCAAACAAGTCCCAAACTTGATGTCCACGTCCGACAGACCGGCGCATCTGAAAAACGCACGGGTCGCGGTCATGTTACGTTTTTTTTTTTTTCAATTTCGTGGGGATGTGGGGGGAGCGGGGATGGGATGGGGTACTCACTTGGCCAGACACGAGTTCGGATAAGTGTTGCCGTTGCTGCCGCAGACCGGCACGCGGTGAGGGGCACAGTTACACGGTAGGCCGGTCGAACGGGATCGCGCTTCCGGGGTCATGTCGCACGTTTGTTTCGTGCAAGTGAGCTCACCAGCATAACAGTTACAAGTGTTGCACTCCATCTTGAACGTGGTACCGTGTTCTAGAGGGAACAAAAAGTGTAAAGATTATAAAAAACATAATATTAGTGGGTTTAATAAATAGTGCCATAAAACGAGATTGTCGTGAAATCGATATTAGTAATTCGGTGATAACTACTACAAAACTTATTAGGGCTAGAAACACCCATTGTCAATAATAATCTAATACAAAGGTGCAAAGAATTTCAAAAACATTTGACCACTTTTGCGATAGAATTTTAGAAATACCTAGATTTTGTGAGTTTTTATTAAATTAAATTTTGAATTCTCAATATTATTAGCACAACATATTTTAACAAAACTATGCTCACATGTATATGTCTAAAGAACCTGAAAAGAATTTCGTAAATCCTAAGTAAACTTTTGTTTATATCACCATTTAAAAGTATAATTATTATTAAACTAGTCATTATTTGCATTAAATAATGAATTTCTGAATCAAAACTACCCTAAAACATTTAATACTTAATCCGTTAGAAACTTTCTTTTATCAGAATATTCCAACACGTGGTTTAATTTGTATAAAATTTGATTCAATGTATAATTTTTCACAAGGGTTTAAAGGCTTTTACGTAATTTAATATCGTAGCTATTACCTGACTTTCAGGCTGGATTGTTGTTATTATTATTTTTTTTTTTTTTTGATATTAGGTATAATTTCAACATTTAGATGTTTAATAAACACTCAATAGTCTACTGATCTTATCATTGACCTAATATGCATATTTGAGATATTTTTAACAAACAAGTTTGTAACCAAATATGTAAACATTTTTTATTTTTTTTTTTTGATGTTACATAATTGTTTACTATTAACTACAAAGTACTCACTGAACTAACTGCCTAGTATAGTAGTGTTTATATGACATTTTCGTATCTTTGTCTGGTGATTGTAATTACAAAGCAGGCAAAAATCGCGTCCTACCCTCGGTAAACTTTGTTTAATTACGCGCCTCGAGGTTTAAAAACACCATCCCGCGCGTCGAACTCACCCACTGTCTTGCCGGACAGCCAGCACGACCGCATCTGAGTGCAAGGCATCGTGTGGCACTGTTCGATGCCCTTACGGGTGCACGGGCATATCTTCACGCATCCCTTGACGCCACTGAACGTGGGCACGCGCGCGTACGAGTCCTCGGGTACCAGGAAATGGGAGACCTCGCCCGGCTTGCATCCGGGCACGCACCGGTACGGCTTGCACGCCGGGTTACCGATGCGGCAACCGCGGTTAACCACACATACCGTGCCGACCGGACACGGATTTTGCCTGCACGGCGTGGTCACCGGCGCCTCCATCAACGCCGCAGTGGTCAGCGGTTGCAGTAGCGGTTGTTGCTCTTGTTGTTGCACGGACGTCCCGCGCTCGGTGAACGCCTTCAGCGGCACGCAAGGCCCCGAGTCCGGCGACAGGCGGCTGCACAACGAGTTGACCGAAGTCTGGGGTCCCATGCTTGACCAGTCCAAGCAAGCGCTTAAAAGTTCCACGCAATCGTCCCTGTGGAAAAACAGATCAGGTAATCGTTTGATTTTCGAAATTAACATCTCTGCTGCAGTTAAAACATATGTACTGTTGCATACAGGGGCGTGTCCGACTCAATTTTCAGATAGGGATGATTTTTAAATATTTTGGATTCTAGAAGAAGCTACGTAGTGCTTTTACCATGATGCCTATTCATTATTTCACATTTTCGCATAGAAACACTTCTTTCTTCTTCAAAACATTTTTCCTAAAGTGACTTTTCACATTAGAAATTGCATCCCTTTCCGTTTAGTACTTCAGGTTGTTTGTCGAAATTCTCAATGCTTTATCCAAAAACAAGGAAAAACTGCTGAAAAATTTAGTAAAAACGGCCGAATGCGCAGTAAACGAGATTTTCATGAAATCGATTTTGGTAATTTAGCCGAAACCCCAAAAAATAGAAGAACTAGAAACTTGAAATTTTCACCCATTTATAACAATAGGTAATGCAATGCAGAAATATATGTTATTTGATCACTTTTGGGATAAATATAGAATTTTGGAATTACCTTGTGTTTTGTAATATTTTACCTCATAGAATTTAGAGTTCTCGATATTATTAGTTGAAAATTTAGCACAACTTCTCTTGCCCTTTTTTTTATAACTGTTCAAAGTCAGAATTTGTGTGACAAGAAAATCTCGTTTACGCAAATTTTGCCGTTTTTATTAAAGTTTTTTGCAATTTTTCTTGTTTTCGGAAAATTAATTGAAAATTTACCTCTTTTAAGTATCACCAGAATGCGATTTTTAATTAAAAAATGTATCATATGAAACTTTTGAACGAGTATTTTTATATAAAAGTAATTTCATAAAAAGAAAAACTATCATTGTCAAAACATTTACTTCTTATTTCATCATAGAATCTAAAATAGTATGTGAAATCAGAGGCCCAGGGAGGGGCGATCGCCCCTTCACCCCACCTGAAATACGCCCTTGCTACCATATAATTGCTACACAATTTTGGTATTTGGAATAAAAGATCTGGCAGCAAAAAAAAAAAAAAAAAGAATCGCATGAAATTTAAACCCCCCTAAAAAAAGGCAGACTTTAGAAATACACAGGGTGTTAAAATATAATATGAAACATTGTAGTATTTACGTCGGTAGTTTTCGGCCTTTTTCAAATGACAGAACACTTAACATTTTTCCAGATTTTCGAATAACATTATTTGTGTACCCCGGCGTCGATTTTTCTACCCAGTCATGGACCCCCGCCTAAAGGATATCTACTTCAAAAATCGGTTCTTTACGAGTTCGAACAACTGTCTTAACTACACGGGTAACAATCAGGGTGGAAACTAACTCGAAAATGCTTTGAAAATTATGCTGCCTCATGAAGTAAAAAACCGCTCTAAAAATAAATTTAAATAATATAGTGTACTGTTTTCTTACCCACAGACCTTGGAACGTGTTCCGAAATAAAGATATGAAATATTTTTTTTTCATTATTTACCGACCTCGTATAAAACATGGAAATTATATATAATACGTACATGCGTGACGGCAAAATACGCCTCAACCCTCCGTAATATATGCGTTTATAAGCAAAGTAAAATTTGGTCTAACGAATTCTCATCACAGTCAAACACTCGGTAGGTATATGATATGGACACATGCAAATGCATATAATTCCGATATCAACGGTCACATTGTGTCACGGTGACGAATGAGATTCGACTTGCCGGCTTTTAACTTCGATGTATGTAAACTGCATAATAGACACACTCACACGTAAACACAACGTGTGTTGATTTTAGGGACCAGATTGACTCCTCTCTTCTGCCCGCCTTCGTCTCCTCGTAATCTCCAGCCGGTCCCCCTTTTATTCTTTCCGCGTCATTGTACCCCGCGATATCCGTCTCCCCCACATTGTATTGTATCTCGAGACTGAAACGGAATGTGACTTCACGTGTAGCTACACACACAACGTCGAACCTTATACCAATGTTCCACCCACGCTCACATGAAATTCTCCTGGCGAAGAACTCTGCAGCTGGTTTTTATTGTTCA
The DNA here is from genome assembly GCA_025469315.1 of Stegophylla sp. TES_Ste_2020. Lineage (NCBI taxonomy): Eukaryota > Metazoa > Arthropoda > Insecta > Hemiptera > Aphididae > Stegophylla > Stegophylla sp. TES_Ste_2020. The sequence goes on from JAIPRM010001537.1 coordinate 22,083, forward strand.
TCCGTGAATTCGTGTGCAAATGACGTACAACTCTCTCCGGTCGAGTGTTAAATGTTATTGTGTTTGCTATACTTTAAATTAATCATTGTTTTTTTTTTCAATTGACACTGAATTTATGTGTTTTTAAACGCGTCATTTATTTTCATTCATTTTAATCTTATCCAATTTCTTACACGAATAAAATAAAAATAAAAAACATTATCCTTAGTAAGGACTCAATCATTATTGTCAACTATGAATTTGTAGTATATATTAGAAAATTTCCATTCAAAAAGGTACAAACGAAAAAGAGATTGAAGAGTTTTATAGAGAAGTGAAAATTTCATTATAAAATACGGAAAAAAATAAATTCAAATAAGGCGATAAAAATGTGTTTATAGGAGATTTAAAATAAATATATATTAGCCCATCCGAGAAAACTGTCCAAGATACGTTTATAGCGTATACCTAGTGATATGCCACTAGGAATATTCCCTGGGGAATGTTCTTGGGAACAAGGAATATTCCCGAACCTCTTGGTAATATTCCATCAAAAAAATTTAAAAAAATTAAACGATTATGATTGTATCGGTAATATGAGTTTAAAACAGTAGGTAATAAAGAAACCGTATTATAGTTAGTTTATCAGCTACTTTATTTCGCACCTACTCTGCTTTGTTAAGCATAGTAATAATTATAAATGTTTTTTTTTTTTATTATTATTTAAATTAATTACAATATTTACACTCACGACTAATATACACTTAAATTAGATTTACATCGAATAAATATTATTTTTTTTTAAATTACCCAACTGTAGGACTTTTCTCCAATAATATTTTTGGTAAAATTACATTTATCATTCAGATCAGTCACGGTTATAAATTGAATTAAACATTAAAACATATTTTGAACAATATTTTTTTGAAAAAATATAATATTCCCGATAAATTCCCCATCTCAGGAATATTCCTGGAAATATTCTCCGGGAATTTCCCGTAATTGAATTCTCGGGAATTTGCACATCACTACGTATACATAATTCCAGAAACACAATATAACTGTCACTGACATAATAATAATGATAAAAAGGGATTTTTTTTTAACGATTTGAAACGTTCCCTTTTTGTAACGATGGTGTAAGAGCAAAATAGTGATAAAAACTCAAAAATTTGGTAAATAGCGACAAAACTTTAAAAGTAAGCAAACAATTTTTATTATTTTTTGCATGTTATTATTATCGAACTATGCATATGTCACAAGAGCACGAGCCCTGGTGATGACAAAATACCTGTTGTCAGCGTACGTACAACGGTTTTCCTGCCTGGGTAACAATTATTTATCCGCATACCGACGCGTGCGCACAAATATGGCGATCGCTTGTCGTTTTAGAACGTCGTCGTGAAGACACCGTGTAACTAATACTATAAATCTTTCACGATAATGAATATTTTAAACTATTTTAAAATCCTCATCGCGGTTTCGAATGACTGTGGCTCGGCGTAAGGAGTAGGCAGGTACAAGTACACGCGATGGGCCCGTTATTGTCGTCCGCGTGGCAATCGGCCGACAGTGATAAATTTCCATTGCGGACACGCGCGTCCGAGGAGAAGAGGCGTGCGAAAAAAAAACATAAAAAAAATTCGCTCTATCGCCACGACCCGCACACCTGTACTGCGGTGGGCGAGGTGAAAACGACCTGTTGTTCTGCCCCGGGACAACTGTGATTCTGCTGTGAGAACGACTAGTGGCGAGAGGGAGGGAGGACTGTTCCTGCGCAGTGATCTAATAATACGCAGTGACCTTCCATTAAAAAATCGAAGGATAATATTATTATTATGTGACCTATCGAGTAAATACTTAATACTGGATTTACGTAAGAACGTCAATTTTATGTTTTTAAGGTATTTTTCAATGATTTGTTTCCGTATATAGACTTATAAGGAGTGCTAATCGATTCGAATCACGTGAAGATTTGTACACGAAATTAAACTCCTTTTCTTAAATCGGCAATGAGAAGAAAAATCTTAGAAAAAAAATATGGAAAAAAAAAACACAGAAAAAATCCAAGTTTCACGACTTTTTGATAGGTATTATCGTATAGGAGAAATCTGTGGAAAATCATAGCGTGAAATCATTTTCCCGTATATTTTGAAATAGATATTTTTCAAAATAAAAAATTGAAATACCGTAAACGCTGCCGTCGTTTAGAGTGTTCCGCGTATTAGGGGTTTTTCCATAAACGTGTATAGCATGGGTCGGCAAGTAATTTTTGTTGAAAAATAAAATAATAAATATAAATGAGGTCCAGAAAAAAATTATCATTATAATTTTATAATAGTAAAATAATAATTAGCACATTTTCCTGTTATTACAATTAAAAATATACAGTACTAAATATATTATATGATTACTGAGCTATTTGATGTCAGAATTGCATTTCTTTTCCTTTCTCAGCTTTTTGAAATTGGGAGGTTGTGAAAAATAATTGAAACGTAATGCGCGTTTAAAGTGAGAATCTATTAAATTTGTTTGATAAATAGTCGGAAATAGAAAGAAAGAGGCCTAATTTTGGAGGCTTGGACCCTCAAAATCATTCAAATTCTCCCAAATTTTTTATAAATTGCACATGATTAATACCAATAGAGAAGAGTAAATAAAAAAATAAATATTTTAGCTAACCTAACCTTAACCCCTTCCTTAAAAAATTTTTTTTTTAATTTTAATTTCACAAATGTTCGTAAAATCAAACATTCTAGCTAGGTTGATGCCAGTATCTTATAATTTGAGAAAAATTTACATTTTCTTTTTTAATTATAGTAGATACCATATTCATTTAAGATATGTTGTCGGTTCAGATTTCTGCCTTCCGAATTCGGACCGCGGTCCATCTGTTGCTGACCACTGGTGTATAATGAAAAATAAAATTACCGTTTCCGATAAAACGTCCACAGAGATGTCCGTCAAGGTTGTTTTCAATTCGCACGCAGTGTATCGATTAGATCAGTGTTTTCCAAACTTTTTTTTACGCAACGCCCCTTTTAATGTTTAAAATCTTCCACCGCCCCCCTTGAATTAATTATTTTTAATTAGATACCTTTTTTTAATTCATATATATTCACACTGAAACAGTCACTGCCGACTTTTATAATGCCATTCAATCGAACTCGTAACCTCAATGCCCCCCTTGGGTGGTTCTGACGCCCCCAAGGGGGCGATATCGCCCACTTTGGGAAACACTGGATTAGATTAATATTATATTATAAAAATTATTTTCGTGTTCACTTACCGGCATATTTTGTTGACCTGAGGTTTCCTGGTGCACGGCCGTATTTGGAGTATGCACGCGACCGCTTTCCACGTGTCCGGCATGCACTTGGTGATGTTCTTGACCGGCAGCTCGAGGTTGAACAGCGAGATGGAGCCGCGCTGCCGCCACTGCATCACGTCGTAACGCGCCGCGTCATCGGACAGCTGCGAACAGCTGCGGAACAACTCGGTGGGACGATTGTTGAACATGGTACAGTAGTCCAGCCCGTCGCAGCCCAGTTCACAAGGTTCTTCAACTGTGCACACACACACACACGTAACGAGTTAAAAATAATTTTTCATACACACCAATACACAATAAAATCTCTGGAAGGGGGAGGGGGTTGGATTTTTCTCGTCAACTAGATAAATAGGTAAATGGTAAAAATATCCATTGTAAAAATATTCGATTGCTAATGTCCCATAAAAAAAAAAAAAAAAAATGATGAAGAAATTAAATATGCAAGTTCCTGCTCTATGCAATACTAAAAATATTCGTGGTCAACACCGTTTTGCATAAAAAAATAAATGAATACAATTATACCGCGTCTTTGGTTACTAGAGAGTTAATTGATAATTACCAATTATAAAAAACTGAAATGCTCTCACGTTGCGCAGAAGTCGAGGAAAGTATATAGATTGGACTGAACGAAGCGATAGCGCCGAGGAGAATAGCGACGAGTGTCTATATATGCGCGAAAACTGTTCATGCCTAATTAATTTGAACTCGTAATGTCGTGGTAAAGAGGTGGTCACTGGACAAGTATTGCAGGTACCTATAACGATCAGTGGGCGCAACCAAGAGGGGTGTTTTGGGTGTCTGGACATCCTCCTTAAACCATATTTATGGAAATTTCAATCAATTAGCATTGAAAAAAAAAAAAATCTTTTAACTATACAATTTTAAACTCAATGAATTCAGAAATAAACTTGAAACATGCTTTATAAATTCATTTTGTTGAATATACTTCGTCAAATTTTATTTATCTACAAATAACAACGTTATAAAAATTAACGTTAACTCGTAAAAAAGGCGCAGATAAATTTTGCAACTTGAAATGTCCAATTAAAAATAATTAATGAATTCTCGTAAAATGTCCATTAACATTGATTATAATTTTATATTTAAATAATTATAGTAGAAATATTTATAGGTGAACACCTCCCTTTGAAAAATCCTAGTTGCGCCACTGACACACTGATGCATACTATGTAGATAATTATATGCACTAATTACATCGTTTTGATTACTACGTAATTACTTGTAAATAGCACGTGACATCAAGAATATGTTCGTAGACAGTATACGTGTGCCCAGTATGTACTTTTTCCGTCGCGTAGGAACTAACTAAGGTAGGATTTCGTCCTTACCTCAGTCGGGGGTAATATCACCTCTCGATAATATACCATTTATAAATATTAATTATTTATTAAAATAATATTCCGTATGGAAATAAGAATAGTTCATCAATAGAGCTGTGAATTTAATGTGGTAGAAAATCTTAAAAAAATTCAATAGAAAACGCACTTAAAATGTCAAAAATTGTAGTATCAAATGCATATTTTAAATCCTCAAAAAAATGCACTGAAAGTCACATATTCAAAACTTTAAGAAATTTATATTTTATTAATAATCTGAAAAATTGTATTTTAATAGAAAATAAAATTATATCCTACGATCTATACTAAAAATATCAGAGCTAACTTCATTCACGTATTTTCACAATTATTTATTAAAAGCGATTTTGATTTGGACATTTTACTTTTAAATACATTTTAATGTTCACCGACGAACGTCTAACAAGTACTAAATGGCAATATCGAATAGTTAACAGTTACAGATATTTTCTAAGAATAACTAACTTAACCTGGAAATTGGTGACTGATGTGGCACAAATAACTGAGTAATCCGTTAATCGCCTTATTTTATCAAATTCCAACCAAATCAAAAATGGTAGTTACATGATACATTTTTATTGCAGCTTACTTAAACTATTATTTTGTAAAATATAAATTAAACGTATAAACAACATGTATATAACAACGAATATGTGATTATAGATGTTAATTTACGGAATTTGATATAGAAAGATTTAAAAAGGTATAAAATGGTTATTTGACTTAAAAAGGTAAAATAATGACTGAAAAATTGGAAATGTTAAAAAATGTGAAATAGAAGTTTCATAAATGAATTTATTGTTACATGATTCAAATTTTTTGCTTTTTTTCATATTTCACAACCAGCTAAAAAAAATGCACTTTTATACAAAATTTATTCACAATCCTAGTTAACAAATATATTTTAAAGGTAGAAAAGTATCTGTCCGAAAGCATTGTTTTATATTTTTTTTTATTTTACGCACCCTTTAAAAAGTATTCTCCTTGGTCCTCAAATATGTAAATTGAATACTGAATACTACTATCTGGACAGATAACTGATGAACATTTTTGGTTTCATAGCTCAATAATTTGTAGATTTCAATAAACTTTATTTTGTACGCTACCTCATATTATGCTGTGCGAGATTAAATTACATTCAGTTAATAAAAAATATTCCAAGGCGGCGGCTGAAACGGTTTCTTTGGTACCGCCACTCCCCCAGTGGAATCCACCCCCCCCCCCAATGCCCTCGGGGTACATAGAGTCAGTGGTGCAACTAGGGGGGGCAAGAGGGTCTTTAGCATCCCTGAGTCCAAATTTAGCACCCCTTGTTATTTTAAGTCCAACGATAATAATAATTACAGTTAAAATACCATAAATTTCATATTATTCAGTTACCTAATGTTTAATGAAAATAATTTAGAGCTATTTTACTAAAATTTCATATAATATGATGATATATTTTATCAAATATCGTAACATACCCACATACCCATCATAGGCGCAACTAGATGGGGGCTTAGGGGGGCTAAGCCCCCTCAAAACCACTCATAGCCCCCTAGATTTTTTGAAAATTTCCAAAGGTTAATGTATTTTGCGGGGGCTAAATTAATAAATAATAATTTTAGCCCCCCCCCCAAATATTTTGTTCTAGTTGCGCTTATGATACCCATATTATCACAATGGCGATTCTTAAATATTGTTGGATAATAATGATATAGTACATATTATGACAGAGAAACTGTTTTTGAGAGCTATTTTTATACAATGGGCCACATCAAAAATAAAACACGCTGAAACTATTTTAATTAAATATTACATGAAATCCAAAAAAAAATATATTGATTTAAAATATAAATGTTTATTCATTAAGGTTTAAAACTAGAGTGTAATTTAATATTTTAACTATGCATAAATATAACAGATATCTTTATTTTTAGAATAATTATTGCGATTCATCAATAATTGAGAAATGGTATTTGGGGTGGCGGGGGGGAGGGAGGTGTAGCCCTCCAGGTTATTTTTCGTTTCATAACTTTAGCACTGCCAATATTTAGGTTCTAGTTGCGCCTATGCTTAGAGTGAGTTTGAAAAGCATCCCCCGCAGTCCTTACCGTCATCCAAGCACTTGATCAATTCATCCTCTTTAGGGAGCGACAGACATTCCGTGTCTAAGTCGTTCCACGCCGACGACCACTCGTTCGTGAACGTTCTCAGACACAGTTTCCGGCATGCCGGAACAACGGCCTTGGCGCAACAGTGTAGTTTCACGCCGTCCATGCCGAGTTGCACTATTTGCGACATCGGAGCCGCCAGTGCGGACGTGTCCATTTGCTCACCCCGATTGCTCTGCATGAAACACTGCCAGAACCGGTCCTGAAAATGGAAGTAATATTATCGTCGATTGAATCTTTGACACTTTGAAGCGTACAGTCAAAACGTTCGATTCCGTTTATTATACGACACGTGTTAAACGCGCTGTCGATATATTATTACCGTTTAATAGATTATTAGTTATATTAAGTGCTCGGACACTTTAAAATCGTGTAAACATTATAGAGTAACACGAGTATTATTATTATGGCAACGGACGATCAGACGAGATAATAAAAAGATTTATATTCGAATTACATAATATGTGAATCAATAAAATTATCCATTAGATTTTTTTCATTCTTGTTTTCATATACCCTTAGAGTTTTATTTTAATGGAATACACGCAACAGAGTTTCGCAACAGTAATAATTAACATATTTTGTCATCATTAAGTGCCGAGATAAACGTGTCCAAAACGTAATATTTTTAACTATATCTAAAAATCTATTAACGGTATTAACAGCGCCCACGTGTTTCTATTGGTGCAATGGCATAAAATAATCCTTGCGAATGTAACACTTGCACCGTCTGTACGCTTGAAAAACAGTGAATTTAATTTTGTATTTACGCACAACCAGGTAATGGTGGAGATATAAATTCATATAGTTTTTAGTTTCAAAAATTATACTCTTGTCACACTCGAATTGAAAGTTTAATTTTTTCAATACGGGTGATGGATACGGTGGAAAGTGACCACTATCCGTCCAGCGAGCGGAAAAGATTACTTTACAGCCCGCTAGCATGGAAAAAAATTTGTCCAAGGAGTATTATAAATATATATATATATATATATATATATATATATATGAAGTGTTACGAAAAATAATTTATGTGGCTCATGCGAGAAGGCGATTTCAGTCTTGGGCGAAATGCAGTGCTCGCACGCGACTGAAATTGCTCACTTCCCACCCTTGTCACACAATATACTATTTTCTTACAAGTATCATTCTAGATTATAATATTTGAAAACAGCTGTTAGTCTGGTAAATTTATCACGTGTTTCTGGTAGATAATTCGAACGGTCTAATTCATTAGAAAGGTCAACAGTTTTTTCAACAATAAGATAAATCTATTGGAAATTTGAATAAAAACGGCGAAGTGTATGTCGAATTTCATCAAATCGACTTTAGTCGTTTAGTAGATCCGAAACAAACAGCAGCACGAAAATCACTTCATTGACATTAAAATGGCGAATTGGATACTCACGTCAAACGACGGTGAACCGCATCCTCTGCCCTCTAAACTTTCCACGGCGTCGCTGTCCGAGTTGAATCGTCTGCGCAAGCTATCCTGGCACGCTTCTTCGCATTTCTCGTTTGAGGCCAACGAGCAACAGTGTAAATCTGTGGAAAAATTATCACCACTATTATCGTGTACGACGTGCCTGCCATTATGACGTCCGCAGTGGCGTGGCGAGCTTGGGCGACAAATCATCAGGGGTCGAATTATTTTATCCCTCCCCTCAAAAATCTCTACACCCACATGACGTCGTTATGACTGCAATTCGATTGTAACACAATACCCGGTAGGTTGAACGATTATTTGAAATTTTACTTTACATTTTGTATAAAACAATCAGCAAACATATTGTACAAAAATTAAAATAAACCATTGAAAAGTTAAACAATGGACTACACGAAAATAACAACTTTCGTTACGATTACGAGGTTGAGCAAAACGTATGGTGAACAACCCTCTTAAAACAAATCCTAGCTATGCACCCAGCCACAACAATTATGTTAATTCTTCCTATAGTTTCCGAATTTAATCTTTAGTCCCTTCTGTTGTGTGTGTTCTTTTTAATTCTACATCCACGTGTCCAAAATATAACACATTTTATACATATGGACTAGATATGTGTAAATACTACATAAATTTTGTATTTTATTATTATTTCAATTTCTAATAATTAATTCAAGTCAATTTCTATGTATCGAATATTTATCAACGTATACGAATGTGTTTTTGATTTTATTTTATTTGTGATTTTTAAGAGTTTACAGTAATTATATTTCTGGATTATTTCTCAAAACATTTTCTTTTCCCAATGTTGCCACTTTCACGCCTAATTCTCCTCCCCCCCCTTAAAGCCGCCACTGCCCAGACCTGACTTACATTTATGTCCATCAGTGACTCGCATGGCAGTCGAATTGGGTGAACACGACGGAGGCGAACCGGCGAAATCCGCGGAACGTTGTTCGCGCCGCTCCGACATGCACAGGTCTACGATGACCTGGTCAACGGCGTGTTCGTTGATGGACGGCGTGTAGGCGAGGAACTTCTCGCACGCGATCCGACACTGTACCGCGTCCGTTTTGTCTCCGCAACACGTGTCTCTCACCTGCAAACAAAAAACGATATAACACGGCGGATGGGTTGACGAGCTTTGCGGATAACATGAAAATATTTCAATAAAAACAAAAGCCATTGGATAACTACATTAACATTCAACCGTCTAGATCAGCGGTATCAAAGGGGTGCTCGGGATGATTTCAAGGGGTACGCGAAAATAAATGGGTAATGGCGGAAAAAGTTGAAATTGATTTATTCAAACTGTTCATTTCGGAAATGTGCAATCTATGTTATCATTTAGTTGAAAAGCTTCTGTCACGAATAAAAACAACCGTCGACTTATTTTTTGACACAGTTTATAGATTATAGATTGTGGAATGTATTTATTTTACATAAATATGTGTCATTATGTGGCAATGATGGTGTGCAATTATTTGAAGACGTGAAAAAAAAATGTTAGAAAGTTATTTTCCAGTATTTTTTCCGTGTTTTCGGTTAATAGTGGGATTCAAAAATAGCTGAGTAAAATTCAGTTTCTTTGATGATGATAGTAAATTTTATAATTTTTGAGTCTTTAAATAAACAAAAGCACCACTCAAAATCGTTTCATTGAAGAAATTATTTATTATTTAAAATTCAATACATCCATCGAGAGCCTTGCGAGGAGTGAACGATACTCTATTGGGTTTTTGTTCACACATTTTAAGATCAGTTATGAGTAGGGCTAGGAACTTAATGCTCTTAAAAAGTACTAAATATGCATGCACTTATGCGCTTAAAAAAGTACAATCATGATCTAAAAATATGCACTTTTTTATTTTTTATCAAACAAAATTTTCATAATTACAAGTATTTTATTAATCAATGCCCATACTAAATACTCTTAAGTAGGTGGATTTAATGAAGCTTCGTAGATAATCTCAAAACAGTATGATAAAAATGTAAAATCAACTTACATTTCCAGAAATAAATATATAAAATAAAATAATTGCTTGAAAAACGTTTCATGAATTAAATGAATTTTCTTTTAAAATTTTTTCATTAAATTATGTATATATATATATATATATATATATTTGAAAAACCTAAATAGAAATAAAAAAAAAAACTGTTAAGTTTTTAATTAAATGCATTTTAATTTAATTTATTTAAGTATAACTTTGTTATTACCTTAAAAATTAATGCATTGAACCACTAAATATTTTTAAAATTATTTTCAAAGTTAAAAGATCGTAAATTATTAATCATTAGCAAAGTTTTATACTTTGAAAAACTAAGTACGTTATTTCTTTTATTTTTTTTATGTTTCTAATGTTCATAAAAATGGATTTGAAACACAGAGTAAGTACAATAATACATTTAATATCTAATGAAAACACAAAAAATGAATTAATTTTGTTTTTTATTACCAAATTTCAAATTTTATAATCATCAAATATGCTTTAAAAAGTTGTAAAATTAAGAAATATGCTCTTAAAACTACAAAATCACCAAATATGCAAAAATATGCACTATGAACCTTTTAATATTTATTACATAGTGTCATGAAATGAATTTCTAGCTTACCTAGCAATAAGTCTGATTGCTCACAAAAAACATGCAAATGCAACAACTTCCGAGCCTTAATTATGAGAAAAAAGTTTAAAAGTTAGAAATGAATCATAAGAGGTACAATATAGCAAAATGTTTAAGTTAGGGGCGCGGAAGAAAAAAAGGTTGGAAATCGCTGGTCTGGATCGTTTTAAAAATTATGGTCGATCACAACGAACGTAGGTAACTCAAAAGTTAGAAGTAGGGATTTTGTAGTGAATGTTACTTTTGAGGACAGTGTGATAGAAAGATAATTCTTATAAATAAATAAGTTTCAAATCGTGTAAAGATAATATGTGTGTATAAATCTTTTAGAATTAACAGATTATGACGTGTAAACTCGATGAAGGCAATGTGACAAAGGAAAAATGGATTAAAAAACAGTTAAATAATAACACTACTAGTAGTAGTGTTTAAAATTCGAATTTACGAATAAAAGCCGATTATAATATTATTAGAATCGGTTGTACGAAGAGCGCTTATGATATTATCATCATAAAATTGTGGCCGGATAGAATTACTTATTCGTTAGACACAAACAAACGGCCGGCCGGGAACCAAAATAAGATGAGAGATAACGACAAAAATGTGTATGTCTTGTATAAACCACTGGTATGTCTCTGTGTACGGGCGTGTGTTCGTGTCTGTCTGCGTGTGTTTGACGTGAATGTGCGTAAACACCGTTTGACAAATGCCCATCGAAACGCCTACGGCGCATATTTATACGAATTTATATACATACAAACGACGAAAGTCACGACGTGACACCCAAGACGACGTTATAATATTATATTCGTACTATGTTATATTAAGTACTATTATGTCTCGGGCGGTCTTTATATTTTTTTGTCGCCTCTCTCAGTGCCGCCGTGACAACGCACAGTCGCCGCCGCACCGAAGTCTCAAAAACAAAACGTGTTTTATGTACACTGACCGCCGAGAGATATCAGCGTTTAGTGTACAATTCTACAAAACAAGAGTGTTATTTCATGATAGTGATACAATTCTAATAAGATAAACATTTGATGGTGTACCACAGGTACATAGTTCGTAAAAGAATTAAGATTGACAGAGATGAATGAATCAGTGTTACACGCTGGTTTACACGAGACATAAACACGAATGCCGGAAAATAGCTCGTGGCAGAATAAGTACGGGATAAAAGGATGAAAATGTGCCTCTCCATCGGATCACGAGTGAAAGAATGTGAAAGGATAATCGTTCGAATAGTTGAGACCACTGCATTTGATCAAATAGTATTTTATGGATAAAAAATAAATCCAATTTCTAAAGTATTAAGGTTAAAAAGCGGTTACTTTTTTAAATAATCTAGTTTACCATCACCCGAGCATTACAACGAATTACGGAATCAACAGTTGTACCTTAATGTATATCCGAATACCGGAAAAAAAGTCCCCAATATTTATTTAAAATCAAAAAACCAAGTTTTTTCTCACTTTTTTAATTTATGTGTATATAATGTTACATCGGATTATATTTTTTCAAATTGCGGAACACTTAACATTATCAAAGATTTTTGCGGAACACAGCCGGAAAATAAAACATTTAAAATTATGTCCTTTATTTATCACATCACGCCATCGGTCAATTTATACAAAAATGTCGAGATATATATATATACTTATATATATATATATATATATATTTACATATTATACAAAAAAAAAATGTCTTAAAAACATCAAAAAACTATATACAATATCATATTTAATCACATTTTAATCTTATATTATGCATTATATTTTTTAAAAAATCGGCAATACTTAATTCCTTCTCATAAAACTGTTGACACAAATTTCTTAATCTTGTTTGTAAGACATGTCCTTTATTAGGTCTTTTGTACGCTGATCGTCCAAAAAAAAAAAAAAAATGTCAGGGACTTTTTTTTCCGGGGACTTAATTTCCGAGAATTTTTTTTCCGGGGACTTTTTTTCCGTATACCGTATATCCATCGGGTGTTTGAATGTTATACTTAAAAGTCGTTTTCCGAAAAATCGTATGATACAGACAACTGATCTTAACCGGAAATTTCTGAAATACGTACATATACACAATTACATATTTGATGACGTTTTAAATGTCTTTACTTAGTTTCCTCGAAATAGCATTTAAAGCAAATCGATGTAGGTACTCACGTATCCACGATATAGCTTTTTGACAATCGTTATTTTTTTTCCTTTATGATTCGATTATATCGTAATTTTTCATGTATAATATGTACTTACAAATCAGTTTTACCACAGATTATACAAAACCAGATGGTATACTTCTTAATTTTCTGAAAACATGAGCTGACCTCAATTCAGTGTGACCACATATAAGGAATTATTAAGTTATTGTACATTTTTTATTATAATAATAATAATTATTATTTAAAAACAATTTTTGTCATGTGAACGTGTGAAAGGGAACTGGGAAGAATAAGTGAATTTGTCTAGAGTAAAAAAGCATCGTAACAATACAAAATCATTGATATGTGATTAAAAACAATTAATTATGAAGAATTTTTTTTTTCAATCAGTAGTAACACTGATCTGAAGTCAGATTTAGGTTTGTTTACGTTTTTGAGAATTTCAATCGCGGACTATACATCTAAATACATACTATTATTATCAAAAATAAAAATGTATACACACGCCAACATGAAAAATAACTATTATAACACTTGACATAGGTTCATGTAATAAACCTGTTGCGATATAATGCTATTGTCGTATATTTTGTGCACATAATTTTAAATATTAATATTATAATTTTAATAAGAACCTTTTTCGTACAAAATAAATTTATATCTGATAATAAACTTGATTACGAAATAACATATATAAAGTAGTAAACTTGATTCTCCAAAGTTAATAAATTAAAACATAATATACATATAAGGTCGTTAATCTAGCTACCGTATCCTGTCTTTCCCATAGACATGCTTATACTTTATTATAATATAATGACTTATAGAAGATTTATATTTTATACTAATACAATATAATATTATATAATAATATTGCATTCAGATTCCACGTGGAGCATTTAAAAACGATTTCTGCAAATAAAACGTCGCAACATTGTCCTAGAGTTCTACAAAAAAAAAAAAAAAACTATATTTCCACTCCATAATAGACCGTTCTGTGTCGATACTGTGTATTTATGTTTGTGTATTTATGAAGTATACGTACATCGAAGAATATACGATAAGGTCGGACACGATTTTATGGCCGCGGACGGATATGTTTATTGTTTGTGGCGTGAAAAAAAAAAGAAAAAAGGTCTCGTGCAGAACGTAAACCGCACACGGTCGACGGATGAAAACTCTGATATTTTATTTTTCAGACTCAGTAGTCGTCGTCGTCTCCGGGATAAGTATCGCGCGTTTGTAAAACGCACGAATTCACGCGGCGTCAATCGTAATCCGTTTGACCATCCGTTTCAATCGCGAGCGCGCTACAACGTTTTGTATGGTAAACCAGGGTCCATGATATAGACGCCATAAACAGAAGGGGCGATTTTAAATAAAAATTAAAAAGGTGATATAAAATAAATTTCGGGTGTTGGGTGTAATTCTCATTCAAAGCCAAATTATTTCAACAACTGTAAAAAAAAAAAATGAGAACTAATTTTCGACTGTTAATAAGATACAAAAATAAGTATGAATAAAAAAAATAGCTATACATTTTTATTATTTATTACAGTCAGAAAATCTATTTTGTTAAAGGAGGGGGCAAATCGCCCCCATTGCCCTCCCCTTGTATATCCGCCACTGTGGTCTACACAAAAATCGCGCCCTCGTTGACAGCGTTTTTAAAGTGATACGCGCAAATAAAGTTTCATCGAAAATTGTGCCAAAGATTTCGATTCGGGCTCGGAGGTAATTGCGCTGTAATTTTATTGCATTATTATTGAAAAAAAAACCCGCGAGTTAGAGAGGCAAACGGAAATTTCGCGAAAAGGTGTTATCACGAAGAGAGCTTATGTTTTTAAATAAGCGGAACATTATTTGGTTATATAAAATACCAATTTCAGATGGGTTTGATGCAGCGTTGACTACTGCAGTCTAGACCCCTTAATGACGTGCAGAATGTAGAATTGAATATTTATAGATCGGGAAGACTGGCATCACCTTCCTGACCTCATGGTTT